>JAPJBO010000582.1:0-145558 GCA_030068145.1 Diplonema papillatum
GAATCTAAGGAAGAGTCAAAACAATCTAATCAACAACCGACAGACGGTTTTATTGCTCTCGTTCAAGCACCAGATACTTCTTTCTTTCACAACAAGCCCATGCACTTCTTCCCATCCCGACTCCCTCTTTGCTCCATATTACACGCTGCGACTACAACTCATTGCGGAAGCACGCTCTCGTACTTATGCCCATTCTGTCTCGAATGCTGCACGGAGAGAGTGAATTCCAGCCTCAGAAGCCGGAGTTCAAGAGGGGCCACCCGAGTCGCACCCCCCGAAAAGCGGATTGGGTACAACCAAACCGCGTGTGAATGCGCGCCCGAAAGACGGGTGTGACACCCTCTTCAAAAGCTTTAGCCTCTGAGGCTGGACTCCACCGTGTGTTCTTTTTAGACGCTGTCGGCCGTTCAACTGTCCACATGACGTCAGCCGTGCCCGCGCATTACTGCAGTAAGTGGGGGTGGTAGTAAAGCCCCCCCCGCTAGGCATGATGGTCCGCCTTCTGTGTCCGTGGCTTAAAGGACCGAAACACGGAGCAGACGGGGCCAGTGCGGTGTTGAGCACATATCCATTCCAAGCACGTTCTTGCAATCCCCCTAGCCTAGGCATACCCCCTGCAATTCCCCTAGGCTAGGCATACCCCCTGCGATCCCTTCACCCTTTTCCCTTTTCTATTTTGCACTTTCTTCGAAGAAGACTTGCTAGCATCAAACATGCGTGAGAGGCAGTGTCCTGCCTCAGCATTAAACTAAGATTTCCCCCCCATCTCTTTTCTTGCCTTTCCCTCACCCCTCACAACCAGCACCAAGAACAACGTCCCCCCGTCTCTTTTTAGCCGCATGCAATGTGTGAGGAAACTGAACCGCCCAGGTGGGACCTTCTGATCATGATAATTTGCCAGGTTGCCACCTCCCACAAACTGCAGGGAGCAGCCAGCTGGATCTGGTCGAGGCTACGTCAGGACGGATTTGGCAGGTGAGCAGCGACACCTCCCCATATTGCGCAGCACGAGAGTACCGGGGAAAGCCTGCCACGCGTCACGTGTTCGGCGGTACTGCAGAGCCACGGGCCTACGGGTCAGGTGGCTACCGATTTCCCCTACTAAAGCATCAAGGCGTGGCGCACCTTGGGGCTTGGCGCTTGCGCTGAACACAAGCTCGTAGAGACGGTCAGCCACAGGGCAGAGCGGGACGGGGTTGGTACTGTCCTGCCTTCGACTCAAGCTTTGGCCAACTGTGGTTGACTGTCACGTTCCTGCACCCGGAGCGGCCTTTTTCTTTTTCTTCTCTTGTTGGTAGGTGTCATGGAGGGGCCTTCACGTGGTGACACTGTTGACCGCACCTTACTGGGGGGGGGTCGAATACAAGAGATACCTCTTCTATTCGGCGTGCCGATCCTGCAATTTTCCCGAAAAAGAAATGGAAAAAAGTACCGCAAACCCGGAAACCGCGGGAACTCCCTTCTTCTTGAAAGACGCACGCAATTTGTGGTCCCCGGGTCTATTTTTCACGGTTCTCTTCATCGGAGCTGAACGCGAGCACAAATTCGCCGAAAAAGGTCTGCTACACGGGCCAGCAAAGAAATGTCACCAACCAGTGGGTCGATTCCCGTCCTTTCCATTGAAACCCTGTGGGTTCCACGCCCGGTGCCCCGCATCTGGTAAAGACCCACGAACCACGCACATATATCTTGGTCCCCGCGTCTATTTTTCACGGTTCTCTTCATCGGAGCTCATCGCGATCAGAAAACCGTCGAAAAAGGTCTGTTATGCGGACCAAGAAAAATCCAACTTTTTTCCAGATTTCCACAATGCCTCTTGTATTCAAGGTACCTCTTCTATTCAAGGTACCTCCTGTATTCGACCCCCCCCAGTAATTGAGTCGCGGTCGCCGATCCCCCAACCGCCAGCATCATGTACTTGATGCGACGCGGAACAAGTGCTGACAGCACCGCCCGGCGAATAGAGGGCCACAAAAGTGGCAAATCGACCGGTCGGGGGGTGCTTAGCAGCCAATGGCCTGATGGCTGAGTGCACCTAAGCAGGGCTGCATCCTCGTGTTGTAGCCGTGTTGTGTATAAGGCTTCGTGGGGGCAACCACCTCATCACAATAGGCGCAACCTTTCTCGACAGTGATTGGACAGTCGGGATGCCGGGGGCGGGTCTCCATGAAGAAGAGAAAAGTAAAGCGAGACCTGCCCCCTGCGCCTGCTGTCTCCGGCTGCTTCGGCAGACGACACATACTACTACTACTACTACTACTGTGCAGTCTATCGACACAGATTGTTGCTACGTATCAAGTTCAAACTACATTTAATACTCTTGTTACTACATTTGTACTGGCGGGAACATCTTCGGAACAACGGTTGCACATGAACGAGAAAACAAAGCCAACGAAAAAGTGATAATGCGGGAAACCCCCCCAGAGACGTTTGTACCCTGTACACGCGAAGCGCAAGAGACCTTTGCCTTATCATTTTCATTGCCTTCGGTCAGTTGATGCTGATCGTCCGTTTATCAGTGCAAGCCCGAACCCCGGAAATGTTCTTTTCTATTTCTTCTTCTTTTTCTTCTCACCTGCAACCACGTCCAGGAATGGGTTCAGGGTAGTGCGCCAACGAAAACTCTACTCTCGCGGTGTACAGTTTTGAGGTGTTTTCTTTTTTACATAAGCGCGAGCTTGGAAGGAAATGCTCGACGAAGCTGCCAGACAAAGAACCGATTGGATCCCAAGTGCTGTAACTACCGAACCACGTGTTGAACGGACATGAGATCATGCGGGTCTACCCCTACTAAACTAACACAACGTGTCAAAGTCCTGAGAGAGAATACAACACACGGTGGTGTAAGCGATGAACAAATCAGATTGTGTTTGTATTGTATTGCCCTTCTATGCCTATATTTCCTCCCTTCCATTCGGAGTCAAAGCAGCTACGTCGAGTATTTTTTGTCTTCTCTGAAGCCAGGATCACACCTCTTTCTTGCGATAACCAGCAACTACCTCCTTAGAAAGCATACTTGTTACAGCTAAAAAGGGACGTTTGCAGCGGCTCAACCTGAACGCGTACAGGCCAAATAGGCTCGAGGAAGGCACTCACGATGGGGAAGAAATTCAAGACAGCGTTTCTGAAGTGATCTGTGGCCACGAATCTCAGCCTTCCGCCCGACTGTGATGTTCATCTCTGCAAGATACTAATGTGTTCGCTAACTGGTCCTCCATTTCTGCCGTGTTGACACTTCCCTGTTTCAATCAGCCTGTTTTCTTCGCTGAATTTCTGAGCGGGAACATCTTGAACCTGTTCGTTGCTTACCTGCTACCAGTTCAGCAGCAGATGATTTATGCGAAAAACAGGGGTCTTTCAGGGTCCTTTCAGGGTCCCGGCGGTTTGGCGACACATTTTGCAGGCGTTTTATGAACCCACACCGGTGTGGATCAAACTTTCCTGGGGTTTCCGATTGTTTTTGGGTTCCGTTTGCGGTTGTGTCCTAGTCGGGCTGCTTTTTGTGGCTGCAGTTTGGGCTTTTGATGATTTTCCTTAAGGAATTGCCTGGGAATTGGCTTGTGGGGGTGATTTGGCCTTGTTTTCGCATTCTGCAGCCATTATTTCAGCCTAAACGAGCGTCTGACCACTTTTTCCGCCGTTTCGGAGCATTCTATGAGCACCTGAGTGGTAGTAATAAAAAAAAAAAAAAAAGTGGTAGGTTTCTGGTTTTGAGCTGCTGGGGGCCCCCCTTTTTTCCGAAAAACAGGGGTCTTTCAGGGTCCTAGCGGGCCCCCTCGTGAATCCCGAACCTTTGAAAGAAGGCGGCCGTCTTGTCCAGCAGGCCCTCAAGTGATCTGGCTCGACCCCCACGACCTGAGGGGTGGCGGGGAGGTGTGCGGGGACCACTGCGGGGGGACAAAATCTGACTTGCCACCTCCTCGCGGTGTCCCCTGGAAACGTGTTTTTCGAAACGCGGCCAAGGCAAGCAGTACCTTTGCTGTGGGTGAAAGCCCCTTACTTCGTATCTGGCGTCCGAGCTGCGCACCTACCCTTCCCGGGCGTAAAAGATCCTGCCCCAAGCTGCCCAGCAGGAACGGGGGGGGCGGTGCAAAGAGGCACCTTCCAGGTGAGCCTTGCCAAGTTTGACTCCCTTGTGGCCCTCTCATCGTGAAGGCGGGGTAAAATCGGGATGGTTACCAATGTGCCCCCGGTTTTTTGAATTAGTTGGCCCCAGTCTGAGTGACAGGTGGCGGCTTGTGGCTGAGCCGCGGCCTTTCCAGGCCCTTAGCCGACTCTCCTTTCGTTTTTCTGAGTCCCCAGTGCCGTGGGGCAGGCGCCGGTTGCAGTGTGCAACTGGTGCGGGTTCAAACCGCGCCTGTCTGTGTTCGTGGTTGTGCCGTTTTTCGTTGTGAAGAAGTGAACCCGGAGAACCCACCAGGTCAGGCACCAGGTTTCTTGTCTGGCAAACTGTACGACCTGGTGTTTAAAAAAAAATCAAGGCTGTCTGTGCGGTTGGCTGTGACAAGTCCACTCCTGCATTTCACAAAATTTGCAGCAGGAGGGACTGAGTCACACCAATCGAAAAGACACCGGAGAATACCCGAGTGTCGGCCCACAAACGAAGTATTTGAACTTCCCCTTTTGGAACTTGCTTGTCTTGCCCATTTTTCCCAGTTTGCCTCGAAAAAAAAAAAAGGGCCCCCCCGATGCCCCCCTCAGGGGGGCACGGGGCGGCGACCCACAAAGGGGGGCCAGAGGAGTCGGAGATCAGGGGGAGCCAAGGACACCTCTACGACGCCCTCATGCGGAGAGACAGCAGTGGTCTCCCCGAGGGGGCGAAGCCGAAGACACCCGGGGGAGACGTCGACATGGAGGGGCCCAGCCAGGAGACGGAGCCCGCGGCCACGTCGCCGAACAGGGGGAGTGCACGCGGACCCGGTCCGTCCGGAACCACAGCACCCGCAGCCGAACGGACCCCGGCACCCGAGGAGCCCGGACCGGCCGAAGACGACGCCGGCACGGGGTGGCCTGGCAGGGAATCGACGTCCGCGACACATCGTGCCCCCAGCGACCACACTCGCCCTACCCATCCGACCGGAGCCGAAACACCTGCCACCGAGCAAACCCCTGCACTTACCAAACCCATCATAGCAGGGGGGACCCAGGGGGGAGAGTTTCCGGGCCCTGAACGAGAGCAGTCTGGTGCCACCCGCCACGCCGAACTTACCCCTGCATTCAGCAAACCCAACACGGCAGGGGGGGCACCGGCAGGCGAGTGGCCCATCACGACAACGCCACCGAGCCAGGGAGCCGAGGCGACCGAGGGAGGCCAGGGCGACAACCACGCCGGCCCCACGCAAGGCGGAGGCGGAGGTCCCCCGAGAGGGGTGGAACCCGGGACTCCCGGCCCATCCGAAGAAGTCGCCCGCCCGGAAGGGCTCGACCGGGGGTCGGCGCCCGCAGCCGCCACTACTCCCAGAGAACGAACCCTCCCACCCGGCCCGTCCGATACCGAAACACCCGCCGCTGAGCGAACTCCTGCATTAGACAAACCCTACACAGCAGGAGGGACACTCCGGGAGGAGGTTCCAACGCCCTGGCGAATCTTCCACTCTGTTTCTTCCAGAGCGCGGCCCTGTCTGCAGCCTCCCTCTTTGCTGCTTCCTCTCGTCTCGCGATTTACTCCCCGGGCTCCATCCTTTTGTCCTCCGCCCTCTCTCCAGGCAGCCAGTCGTTGTCCTCCGCGGTCGTCGCCCTTCGGCTTGGCGCGTCCCCGGGAGGCCGCTCACCTCCTTCCGTCGGTCCCCCTCCTGCTGTGTTGGGTTTGGTAAATGCAGGGGGGAGCACGGCATGGGGGGTGGCGCCCTCGGACGGGTGATGCCCGCTTGGGGCCCTCCTGTTGGGTGCGTGGGCTGACCTGGCCCTTGAGCTCGTACCGTTTCGATCCCGGACAGCCATACTTCAACTTTCTTTAAGCGAACCCAATCGACGGTCGTCACCCGACGACCCTAAACCCCCGGATCCTCCAACAAACTTTCACCAGAAAACGAGTTTTTTGCTTGCCTTAACCAGTGAGCTGATTCAGTTTGAATTGCAACCGACAGTGCCTGCGGCAGGGGAAAGGGGCAGGGTGGTGGGCTCGGCAGAGACCCCGTCGATGAACACCGGGGAAGTTGAGGGGCCCGCGGGCCGGCAGAGAGCCTCCACGGTGTTCCAATCGTCGGAACCAGACACCGAGAGCGGCCAGCGATGGGGCGGGAAGAAGGTAGGCGACGGGGAAGAAGGCCTTTGGGACCTCCTCAGCCGCCTCGACCGGGACAAGACAGCGGTGTGCGAATTCTCTCTTTTCCTCTCTCGGAAAATGTCAGCGCGGTAGCGATGGCAGCGAGAACACATATAGGTGGGAGGGGAGAGGCCCTGGGACTGCTAAGGCGTGACAACCCCGCCCCTGTCCCTCCCAGGGAGCCAGCCTGCCCACCTGACGGTGGGGGCCCACCTGACGGTGGAGGCCCGCACCCTTTGACTTGTTTTATGTGTTCTCTCTCTCTCTTGGAAAATTCTGCGTCGGCAGAAACAGTGAAGATGTCACAAAGGATGTGGCAGCTGTCCACGTAGGAAACATGACGTGTACTCGTGTACTCCAGTGGTTGAACGACACATGTTTAGTTGTCGTAATGCAACGTTCAATAACCACCAGGTGGCTGTGACCTTGAGCGGTGTCAACGAGGAGCTTGAGCGGACTACGGCTCGCATCGAGAATGCCAATCAGGTGTGCACTTTTCTGACCCATTCCCACACAACAACGAGCGAAATCCAACATGCTACACAGAGAATGCCAACAACGAACACGGCGAAGTCTAACATACAACAAACACAACCCACAGTTCAGCGAGTGCCACACTATATACACCACTGAGAACTCAACGCACAGCTCAGCGGTAGCAGCACAACATATACCACAGAGAACACAACGCGGTTGCAACACAACCCATACCATACGAGAACACAACGCACAGCCCAGCGAAGGCAACACAACGTATCCCACAGAGAACACAGCGCACAGCTCAGCGGTAGCAACTCAACATATTTCATGCAGAGAACACAACGCACCACGTTCCACAACACAGGAAAACGAAATGGCGGTCCTGCAAGCATCACTCGCCGAAGGCCGCGACGAACCCGGAAAGGCAGGCGGCCACGTCGCTGAACGCGTGAGCATGCTCGAAAAGCAGATGGAAGGCCCCCTGGCGGCCGGGGAGGTCGCGGACTTGAAGTGCCTCGCAGACCGCCTCTCCGACGAGAAGAGCGTGCTCGGACGGCGGGTTGCGCACGTGGAGACGCTGCACAAAGAGGCGCAGGAGCGGAATTCGGCGCTCGAAACCGAGAAGGAGCGGCTGCAGCACTCGGTCGCGACGTACGGCGAGCTCGTGAAGACGAAGAAAAACGAGCTGAAGGCGAAGATACAGGCGCTCGAGGCTCGCGTCCGCCAGTTGGAAGCCGAGAACACCCAGCTGCAGGCCGTCGCGAGTCGGGTGCCCCTCCTCGAAGAGGACAACCGGTGCCTGCGCGCCGCCGCCGCGCCGCAGCAGCCCGTGGGGGACGTGCCGTGCGCGTCGAAGGCGACTTTCTCGCACGCCCAGTGCCAGCAAAAAGACTGGCAGCACTGGGGTGGGCCCACTGCCCACGACGCCGCGGCGCCAGGCGGGCAAGAACTCGCGCCCGAAGCCGGAGGCACCGCCGGGAGGCAGCCGGCAGGAAAGGAAGGGGGGCACTCTCCGCCGAAGGAGGACCCGGCGCGGCGCTCGGGCACTCCAGTCGGGGTGCTGCAGGCGCCAGGGAGCAACTTTCCGTCGCCGGAAGGCGAAGGGGGTAGGGACCGGTTGCGGGTCGGGACACCGGCGCCCATCGCCCGGAATGATAGCCTGCCGCCGTCGGTTCCGACGCAGCAGCAGGGCGCGGCGCTGCCGCTGGCGTGTGCGATTGACGCGCTCGAAGTCGCGAGCGTCGTCGATTCGGCGTCGTGGTCGTCGTCTTCGTCGTCCGGCGACGACGAAGACACCGACCGCAAGCGCGAGGAGATCGCGGCGCGCCACGGCCGCGCCACGGCCCGCCAGCGCAGCCGCACCCCGTCGAAGATCCGCCGCAAACCTTCCCTCAACAACTCCCGCCCGAACACCCCCGTCTCGACCGGCCGCCGCAGCCGGAAAGGCTCGCTCCTCAGCTCCGAGAACCCGGGGTTTCTCACACTACTATTCACTTTCACAGGCAGCGCGGGGCCGGTGAGTGTGCGGTCTGTCCTTCGCGTGAAAGACAGCGACACACTCGACGAGATCAGCGCGCGGGCGGCGGAGTTGATATGGAACAAGCACGGGTTCGACGTCGACGTCGACACCATGTGCTTCAAGGTGGGGTCCTACGAGCTGAAGCAGAAGCCGCTGTTTTCCCCCGTGGAAGAGCCGGAAGCCGCGTCCTTCGCCCCGCCGAGCCGGCGAAAGGTGCGCGAGTACAAGTGCACGTCGGCCCGCGAGCTCCGGAGCTACCAGTTCTTCCACGACTGGATCGCACCGCAGGCGCTGCCCTTCCGCATCACCGCCACGCTTGCCGAGGCTAGCCGGCGGCGCGCGTGCAAGGACCTGGACGACGCGTTCTCGCTGCCCGACCTGAGCATCCGGAGGAAGTCTTCGGCCCGCTTCGTGTCGCCGGGGCCGGCGCAGAGGCACGGGACGCCCCTTCGCGGGTTTCCCTCGCTTCGCGACGCTTCGATCCGACACCGCACCCCCCCGTCTGCCCACCGGTTTCGATCCCCTCTTGCGGAAAGAACGCCCTTTGACCGTAACAGACACCTGTGACACCTGTGAAACATGTGATGTGCGCAGGAACCCCAACTACCGCGACTTGGTGCGTAGGACCGACCCTGTGCTTGGATGACGTGTATTGTCCACCAGGGACCCTCTCCCGAGACAGTTTACGCGTAAATGAGTGCGAACATCCCTCCGTTCATGCTAGCATTAAACATACATGAGAGGCAGGATTCCGCCCAAACATTGAACTAAGAAGTTTCCCCAGAGCTTCCCGACGTTCAACCTTCGCGGTCCTGAACTGCGAGCTGACTGAATTCTGTAGACAGATTCTTCAGCTCTTCATGTACGCAGAAGTTGCCCTCAGCGCATACCATGACACTGGCCGAGGCCAGCCGGCGGCGCGCGTGCAAGGACCTGGACGACGCGTTCTCGCTGCCCGACCTGAGCATCCGGAGGAAGTAGTCGGCCCGCTTCGTGTCGCCGGGGCCGGCGCAGAGGCACGGGACGCCCCTTCGCGGGTTTCCCTCGCTTCGCGACGCTTCGATCCGACACCGCACCCCCCCGTCTGCCCACCGGTTTCGATCCCCTCTTGCGGAAAGTACGCCCTTTGACCGCAACAGACACCTGTGACACCTGTGACACATGTGATGTGCGCAGGAACCCCATCTACCGCGACTTGGTGCGTAGTGTGCTTGGATGACGTGTATTGTCCACCAGGGACCCTCTCCCGAGACAGTTTACGCGTAAATGAGTGCGAACACGCATCCTTGCCTCCCTCCGTTCATGCTAGCATCAAACATACATGAGAGGCAGGATTCCGCCCAAACACTTGAGCTAAGAAGTTTCCCCAGAGCGGCCCGCCATTCAACCTTCGCCCCCTCGGCGGACGTTCAGCTAGGCTCTCCTGAACTGCAATGTGACGCAGTTCCAGGCGATAGGCTTCTAAACCGACTACACTTCGCGACCCAGCCCCTCATTCCTCTCCCCTCCCCACGACGCCGTACCTAGCCTCTCTCTTGTGGCGATCAATAGAAGTTCGTTTCATGTCGTCTATTTTTGAATACGCGCCCTGCATTTTGTAGGAAGTGCTTGAGGAATCTGCTGTGGGATCGTTGCTCACGTAGCACGCACAAAAGGAAGGGAAAACTCGTTCAATAGCCATTCATGAATCAACCGAGTACAGGGTAACTTGCGAGATACCAAGGTTGGAGAAACAACCCGGTGAAGTCACTTTCCTACCACCGATTTTCCAACGGTTAGCTAGGAGAAACAACCCACTACCGTGTGTTGTTCGTACGTGCACTTCCGCACCTCTGCTCTGGCCACAAATTCCCTCAGTGGGGGTCCTGCACGAGTCTGCCAGGTGCAAAATCGAGAAAGACTTTCCCCCGCCCAGCACAGAGGAATCCTGGTAGGTGCTTGTTATGATCGTTGCTCACGTAGCACGCACAAAAGGAAGGGAAAACTCGTTCAATAGCCATTCATGAATCAACCGAGTACAGGGTAACTTGCGAGATACCAAGGTTGGAGAAACAACCCGGTGAAGTCACTTTCCTACCACCGATTTTCCAACGGTTAGCTAGGAGAAACAACCCACTACCGTGTGTTGTTCGTACGTGCACTTCCGCACCTCTGCTCTGTCCACAAATTCCCTCAGTGGGGGTCCTGCAAGAGTCTGCCAGGTGCAAAATCTCAGAAAGACTTTCCCCCGCTCAGCACAGAGGAATCCTGGTAGGTGCTTGTTATGCCTAGTGGAGTTCAGTCGATGCATCACTCGAAATATGCTGTTGCCCACGCGGAACAAAGGTAAATCTGGGTATGAGTGCCGGGCGAAAGCGTTCGGCCCTTTGGTATTGTTTCCAGCAGGTTAAGTGCGTAAATGGTGTCAGCGGTACGTAGACACTAACATAGCCGGAAGCATCTGCAGAAGAACACGAAAAGCCTATACTACCATACTGGGCAAAACCCCGTTTGCACATTTCTCTCCCGCTACTCCGTCGAAGTAAGCACCAGGCGACTCCGCTCAAGTATAACCGAGGCATTCGCACACGTGGGGTTTCTCCTAAGCCCGTCCGCACACTTCCGTGTGCCCCCCCTGTGTGTGTGGATGAAAGCTGCCGCACTGATACACTTGTAAATTAAAAGAAGCGCGGGAGGGGTTTCAACAATCCCGCCGCATTTCGTTTTTTTTTTTTTTTTTTTGGGGGGCCGGCACGCACAAACAAAACGAAGCGCCTGTCTTTTTCTTCGTTGGCCACATGCAATGTGTGAGGAAACTGAACCACCCGAGTAGGACCTTCTGATTATGATCTTTGCTAATTCGCCACCTGGTCAACGAAAACTCCATTTTCCCGTTCTTTAACCATACTTCAACCTTCTTTCTCCTACTCTCGCGGTGTACGGTTTCTTTGATAGTATGCACGTACGCGTTGTGAACACAAGATTGTCCAATTGCCGCCAGTCGCCCGGAGACCTAAACACCCAGAGCGCGCTCTGACTCCATGATACAACAGTCGTTGCAAGGAACACGGCAAAGCAAGCATACAGCATTTTTGTACATTATAATGTTATCTCTTTTTCTTTCAAGCCACATGCAACAGCTCACCGTTACGGAACAGTTGCTACATCGTCCCATCTATTCGTTTTCGAATAAGCGCTGCTTTGTAGAAGGTCCTCGAGAAGACCGCCAACTGCGAAACACGAAGAGGAAATGTGCTGCAACCCTCACACAACCCCGGTGCTTCTGTGTTGGACGCCGGGGGGCGTGAGCGTCCAACTAGAAAAAAACTTTCACTCTAAACTTTCACTCTAAACATACCCGTGTTTTTGTAGTCGGCGTTGCTTCTTTCCTCCCCTCCATCCAAAGCGGCCGGCCGACGCCTCCGACTATTTTCGCACTTTCTCGTTGTTCGCCTGTAGTTAGAGCCAACCGTGAACACATGAAAAAAGGGCAAATCTTCCAACCTTTATTTCTCTTTGTTTTCATTTCATGTTCTCGAGCACCAGGAGTCATGGTGCTTTGTATTTGTAAGACGGGGCCTAAGAAGCCCGATTCTTAGAGTCTAGAAGTGGACAAAACTAGGTGGGTGGAAAGTATTGATGATGATGTGTACGGCACCGTGAGCGAACAAGGAGATGTTGCTGCCTTGACAGAAACAATAAGGCGTCTTATACCTCGCAAGAGAAGCTCCGACGCTTCGCAAAGGACCCGACTGGACGGCAACATTATAGTTATCGCAGAATCATACAGCTGATCGCATGAGCCAATATCGCTGGAAGCGCTGCAGACAACACAAATAAATACATACCACCCACAGAGCTGAACCCCACAAGCACAAATTGTCGAAAGACACCAATCTGCATGCCCATACGGGTTCGTCGGAAACAGCAGAAAAAATAAAAGAAAACACCCCGAGAACTGGCGGCAATGATGCTGTTGGCAACCGTGCTGAGACGGTGGGAAGTCGCCCCCGAGAGGGTTTCGTGGTACAGCGACAGCGAAGCAGCCATCCTGCGAATCCGTCGGAAGGAGCCCGGTGACCCCGTGGCAGGCGTGGTCGGCGAGTATGAGCAGAGCCTCCGATGGGGTAAGGGGCACTCCGACAACGCCTACATCAACGGCGCGGATGAGGCGGCGACGAGGGCCCTCCAGGAGAGACTTCCGGTTCTGGACGTTGAGCTCCTGTATCGGAAGAACGGAGTAAGAGCCGTATGCTGTTACGCCGCCGAGGACTTTCCGCAGCTGGAGAGCCCCATACCTACGGTACGTGAAGCGCGTGTGGCAGTACAGCCGGACGAAAACGGCGACGAGGAGCATACGGGAACTTGCGTCGGCGGAGACAACGAAGGGGAGCACGCTCCGCTCCCTCGAAACACTGCCCGGCGCCGTGGACCTCTTGCAAGCGATTATCCGGCGAGCGGTGATGCCGCGAGCCACCCGGATCGCCTGCAAGCGGTGCGCGGCGCTGGCCAACGCGCAACACGTCCTGCTCGCAGATGATGCGACGCACAACGAAGTGTCCGACACTTGTGCATACCCCGCCGACCCGCCACACCTGAAGGGACTGCTCGCGGACTATGCAAAGAAACGAAGAGACACGATCCGGCATGTGGCGAAACGCGTGAAGGTCCTGTGCGATGACCCGTTAGCGGCCCGGTGGTCCTCGCTAGTTTTGAGATATATCGAGTAAATCAACACTGCGTCTTGTTTGGGGGGCAACGGAAGAGGAAGAAGTGGAAAGAGAAGGGATCGGAGCGGTAGGGAAAAGGAAGAGTGAATGACTAACAATATCAACGGAAGGAAGGAAGAAAAAGAAAAAAAAAAACGCTAACCCAAACAACTTCCGCCGGTAGAGAAACCTCGCCGAAAGAAATCAACTGCCTTCGGGTAGGCTAGTCTGACACTAGTTGTCGCAGTGGCTTATATATGGGTCTGGTGCTCGGACCAAGTCCGAGCAACGAAAAAAAAAAAAAAGCACAGAATGCCCCGGCTGAGGGGCCCAGTAGTAGTGCTACAGGTCACACTAGCAGTACACAGCACCGGTTACTGCACCTTTGGATCATCGTTGAAGCAACGTACAGCCTCAATTTTGGAACCTGCGACTGGCCAAGTAGCTTGAAAAAAATTTCCGCGCCTGCGGCGCTGGTATTTCTGGCTTGTGTATTGTTTCATGACGTGTTGCCAAGAAAGCGAAGACCGCGGCTGTCCGCCCTGCTGTTGCAGATTACTGCCAAGTGTTCTTGAATGATCCGGCACACTGCTACAGTACCCCAACACTCGCCTTCTTCGCATGGCTCTTTTGCTTCCGAAGGACAGTCTCTGTGATGGACAGTAGTGACAACCAAAGAGGTGCACCCTGTCAGATACATAAACGTGCAGTTGTGCCGCAACTGGGATTTTTAGTAACTCCGAGCAACTTATGGACAGTTACGCGGGAGGAATTTTTATATATAAGGCCCTGGTTGTCGTCGGGAAAAAAAAAAAAAAGCCGCCGGTGGCAATCATGTTCGAAACGGAGAAAACGACGTTGCGAAACTCTGCGTATGTCGGGACGCTGTTCGCTGTGCTGAGCGTGATGCGGCGGAGCGACGCAGGTGTACGGCGCCGTTGAAGGGAATTCTACTTCGGCACCTTGCACGTGTCACTTTGAACCAAGAAACGTAGAAAGAGGAGCAGTGGCATTACTAGCGATGGGGTAAACCCCGCAGAGGCCTAGAGAGTGAGATGGCTACTGCGAGGTCACCGGGGGATGGCGGGCGGGCCTTACCCCGACACTCGTTGCAAGCAACGGACTACTTGGTGCAAGCTAGAAAAGTAAGCAAGACACGAAGCGAAAGGGTCAACACATAATTAAGCTCCGAAACCATGTCAATCAAGGGTGGGCGGGTGGGAAAGCAAATTGATTTGCCCGAACAACCCAAGTACCCTGTACGTTTAGGTGCCTCAAGGATTCCCTCGATGAATCGGGAGCATCGTCGGCCGGGAGGTCGCCGCCGTGGCTTCCCTGGCCCCCCTTCGGTACTTCCTGGACGACCCGCGCCTGAAGCTCAGCAACAAGTTCCTCGTGGCTTTCACCACCGGACAAGCGGTGGTCCAACTGGTCCCCGCCTTGCAGAAGCACCCCATTATGCATCAAGCTCAAACGAACGCCGCCACAGGCACGCACTGCGCCAATATTGCTGGAAGAGCAACAAAACAACACCACAAATATATACACGCAAGCACAACATGTTGAAAGACACCCAATCTGTACGCCCATCCGGGATCATCAGCAACACAAAAAGCAAGCAGGAAAGCAGGGGACTTTAAAAACCCGGTGTCCCGGTGACAGACACCGGGAAAACCCGGTGTGTCAAAAAAAGAGGAAAAAAAAAAAAAAGTCAGAAAATTTCTGGGAAAAAAAAATTTCCAGATTTCTGTTTTGTCACTGTGTCGGCTGGAAATTTTCTCGTGGAAACTACCGGCGGAAATTTCTTTCGTGGGAAGGGAAACTGGTGTGGTGGAAAAATTTCTCACGACAGAAAACTGGTGGAAATTTTCTCGTGGAAACTACTGGCGGAAATTTCCTTTGTGGAATACTGTTGGTGGAAATTTTCTCTCACGACAGAAAAGTGATGGGAATTTTCTCGTGGCGGAAACCTGGCGGAAAGTTCTCTCGTGGCGGAAACCTGATGGAAATTTCTTTCGTGGGAAACTGTTGGTGTAAATTTTTCTCACGACAGAAAACTGATGGAAATTTTCTTGTGGCGGAAACCGATGATGGAAATGTTCTTGTGAAAACTACTGGCGGAAGTTTGTTTCGTGGGAAACTGGTGGTGGAAATTTCTCTCGTGACAGAAAACTGGTGGAAAATTTCTCGAGGCGAAAGCTGGTGGAAATGTTCTCGTGGAAACTACTGGCGGAAATTTCTTTGTGGAATACTGTTGGAAATTTTCTCACGACAGAAAACTGATGGAAATTTTCTCATGGCAGAAACCACCGGCGGAAATTTCTTTCACGGGAAGCTTGGCGGAAAACTTTTCGAACAGAAAAGAGCTGCACCCTCTCACTTTTCTCAACCCCCCGCCATACTCAAGCCTCTACGGTCAACCGGAGACTTTAAAATACCGACCTTCTAATCCACAAATAACGCTAGAAATTGAAATAAACGCTAGAAATTGTTGGTGGAAATGTTTTCTAACGGAACCCATCAGTGGAAAAAATCTTCTCATAGCAAAAACCACCGGCGGAATTTTCTTTCACGGAAAACTGTTATGCGATCTTCGTACTTAGCTGGCTGGCCAGAAAGGCGCCAAAAAAATTTCCGCGCCTGCGGCGCAGGTGTTTTGGCTGAGAATCTTTTCCGTACTGGGGCTACGCATTATTTGCTCATTCTGTTCACAGTGTTCCACCGTGGCAGGCAATGCAGGGGCGTTGTGCAGGACGAAAACCTGCTGCAGCCGGTGACAAACCAACGTGTTTCCGTCCATCTGTTTAGCTGTAGGTACCGTCAAAAATTCCGGGCCTGCGGCGCAGGTTTAATTGACATGTCAGCCAACCTAGTTGTGACGAGCCGCCCTAGTGCCCATCTGCTTTGATCCGTATGACCGTTTAAAAGTTTCCGCGCCTGCGGCGCAGGGCTCCTTAAGAAACACAAAACCGCCACAAGAAGAGTTGCTGGATCGGTGTTCCGGAGTTTAACGCTGGTTCAATCGTGCACCAGAGGCGGCACACGCACGCAGAAGCCAAAAGGTGACTCACTACCACAAAATATATCGCTGCGCGGGCAGGTCTCCCCCCACCCGAAGCGTCAACACAGCCTACTGTGCGGGTCGGGGCTACAGTAGGGTCACCGCTGAATGCCGTGTGATTCCCCAAAACCCCGGTTTAGAGCGTAGATTTTCGTCCCAAGGCATCCCTGCTGCCCAAGTGTTGGAAAAAAAAAAATTGACCTCACACCGGGTTTTCCGCTCCAAACCCCAAACTTTTAAAGACCCCTGCAGGAAAGGAAAACAAAAAAAAAAAAAAAAAAAACCCACCGGCGCCAATCATGTTCGAAACGGAGAAAACGACGTTGCGAAACTCGGCGTATGTCGGGACGGTGTTCGCAGTGCTGAGCGTGATGCGGCGGATGCGGCAGCGGGCGCGGCAGCGGCTGGCGAAGGGGGACCGGGCCGAGGCCAGCCCGCCGGGAGCCGACCCCCCGCTGGGACGCTGGGAAGAGATGGCGAAGAGCGTCGCCGGCATCGGCGGAGCGACGCAGGTGTACGGCACCGTGAAGGGCATCGCAGGCCGGGAGGTTGCCGCCGTGGCTTCCCTGGCCCCCCTTCGGTACTTCCTGGACGACCCGCGCCTGAAGCTCAGCTACAAGTTCCTGGTCGCCTTCGCCACCGGACAGGCAGTTGTCCAACTGGTCCCCGCGTTGCAGAAGCACCCCATCCTCCTCATGTACCTCAGCACCGCCCAGCTCCTCTCGTGGTGGCTCATGAGCTGCCGCCACCTGCCCAGGGACTACCAGAACTTCCTGTACGTCTACGGCCGCATTTCCCGGGAGCGCCTGCTCGGATTCAGAGAGCTGCTTTTCGGCAGCGGAACGTGGAAGGATTTCCACCCGTGGATCTACCCGAAGGCGGAAGGGGGGCACCACGAGTTCGACACGGAAAAGCCCCTTACCGCGGTCCGAGCCTGCGCGGCATATTTCGCGGAGCATCTGACCAACACGATACCGTTCTACCTGAAAGTGTACTTGTTTCGAATTGTGTACTTCGTGGTGAGCGGGAAGAAGGACACGCAGCTGCACACGCAAGCTGTTGGAGTCGTGAAGGATGTCCTGAGGAGCGCGTGTTTTCTGTCGGGATTCTGCACCTCGGCGTACACGTACCTCGCTTTCTGCCTGTACCTGTTCCCGAGCGCGCAGAGCACGCCGCTGCGGGTTTGGCTGATGATGGGGCTCGCGTCCCTGCCGCTTCTCGTCGAGACGCCGTCGCAGCAGCGGACCATCGCGTCGTACTGCGCCACCTTCGGCGCATACCCGGTGCTCGAGCACTTCGACCTGTTCGACCCGGCGGCCGTCGTGACGACTCTACTCGCGGCGGCGGGCAACGTGCGCACCCCGCTCAACCTGCGGCTCATCTGGAACGAGGACCCGAAAACCGACACTCAAAAAGCTGCCCTCGCGAAGGCCGCGAAGCAGTGGAAAGGAGCGCGGCGCCTGTTGAAGAGGACCACCACGAGCAAGTAAAGGGGGTCGGCCTCTCGACACTCGCTTCTGCTGGCGAAGCCGTCCAAAATGTCGGGCGGTCGCTCGTCGAATTCTCCGAGCAAAGAAGAAAACTGCGAAATGTGAACCAGCGACGCACGACTGATTCCCGATCTTACTGCGCCACCTTCGGCGCGTATCCGGTGCTGGAGCATTCGACCTGTTCCATCCGGTCGCCGCCGTGGCGTCTGCTGGCGGCGGCGGGCTGCAACGTGCGCACGCAAAAGCAGCAGTCCTTCCGCTGCTGGTGAAGCCGTCCAAATGTCGGCAGTCGTTCATGCCCGTCGAATCCTTGGAGAGAAAAGAACTGCGATTTTGTGCAATACCAGCGCACTGTCGCACTGCTCGACGTTCGGCGCGTCCCCGGTGCTCGAGCACTTCGACCTGTTCGATCCGGCCGCCGTCGTGACGACTCTGCTGGCGGCGGCGGGCAACGTGCACACCCCGCTCAACCTGCGGCTCATCTGGAACGAGGAACCGACACTCAAAAAGCAGCCCTCGCGAAGGCCGCGAAGCAGTGGAAAGGAGCGCGGCGCCTGTTGAAGAGGACCACCACGAGCAAGTAAAGGGGGTCGGCCTCTCGACACTCGCTTCTGCTGGCGAAGCCGTCCAAAATGTCGGGCGGTCGCTCGTCGAATTCTCCGAGCAAAGAAAAAAACTGCGAAATGTGAAAACCAGCGACGCACGATAGATTCCCTATCGTACTGCGCCACCTTCGGCGCGTATCCGGTGCTGGAGCATTCGACCTGTTCCATCCGGTCGCCGCCGTGGCGTCTGCTGGCGGCGGCGGGCTGCAACGTGCGCACGCAAAAGCAGCAGTCCTTCCGCTGCTGGTGAAGCCGTCCAAATGTCGGCAGTCGTTCATGCCCGTCGAATCCTTGGAGAGAAAAGAACTGCGATTTTGTGCAATACCAGCGCACTGTCGCACTGCTCGACGTTCGGCGCGTCCCCGGTGCTCGAGCACTTCGACCTGTTCGATCCGGCCGCCGTCGTGACGACTCTGCTGGCGGCGGCGGGCAACGTGCACACCCCGCTCAACCTGCGGCTCATCTGGAACGAGGAACCGACACTCAAAAAGCAGCCCTCGCGAAGGCCGCGAAGCAGTGGAAAGGAGCGCGGCGCCTGTTGAAGAGGACCACCACGAGCAAGTATAGGGGGGTTGGCCTTCGACACTCGCTTCTGCTGGCGAAGCCGTCCAAAATGTCGGGCGGTCGCTCGTCGAATTCTCCGAGCAAAGAAAAAAACTGCGAAATGTGAAAACCAGCGACGCACGATAGATTCCCTATCGTACTGCGCCACCTTCGGCGCGTATCCGGTGCTGGAGCATTCGACCTGTTCCATACGGTCGCCGCCGTGACGTCTGCTGGCGGCGGCGGGCTGCAACGTGCGCACGCAAAAGCAGCAGCCCTTCCGCTGCTGGTGAAGCCGTCGGCAGTCGTTCATGCCCGTCGAATCCTTGGAGAGAAAAGAACTGCGATTTTGTGCAATACCAGCGCACTGTCGCACTGCGCGACGTTCGGCGCGCTCGAGCACTTCGACCTGTTCGATCCGGCCGCCGTCGTGACGACTCTGCTGGCAGCGGCCAAACAACGTGCGAACCCCGCTCAACCTGCGGCTCATCTGGAACGAGGACCCGCAGCCGACTTTCAACTCCCGGACCTCAAGCGAACTTGCACTCTATAATTCCAGCTAACCCCTACCCCGTTGACTCACACCGCTGTCCTGTCCGCAGGCACTCGGGTTCCGCGCTGATGGTCCGCCTTCTGTGTCCGCGGCTTAACACGGAGCAGACGGGACCAGTACGGTATTGAGCACACATCCATTTCAAGCACGTTCCTTGCAAACACCTCCCTCCGCTTGCGTCCCAGCCGTTGCACATCGCGCCACCTTATGGCGCGCACTCTGTGGTTGAGCATTTTGATACGTTCGACCTGGCTGCCATCGTGGCGGCGCTGCCTGCAACAGCGGGCATCCCGCCTATTTCCGGAAGCGGCACGCGGCAGAAGTGTGCATGTCGCCCGTTGCAGCTGACGGTCAAGCAAGTACTGGAAAGATTGCCTGCCTTCAAAAGTGCAAAAGAGTTCGTATATTCGCCTACTGCCGTGGTCTACAGCAAAAAGACCACTCGAGCTTGCAAATGCCCAAGTTGCTGAGTTGTTTGAACTTGTTATGCAGCAACGATCTGTGTCGATAGACTGCACAAGCCGCTACAGACTACCTCTTTGCACGCGTCGTGCCATGCTTCCGTCGCTTCTTGCCCCGCGTACTGTTTGTCTCCGGTGCGCGCTTCACGTCCAAGGTGGAGTTTGATGACGAGGAATCACCAGATGCTTCGGCGCACTTCCTTTTCTTCCTCACAAGTTGTTTCCGCAGCCGAGATCTCGACTCCTCTATGTTCCCTGCCTTAGCCTGCTCGTCTTCGCGGCTCCGCTTCGGTTGGGTTTGTGGGCTGTCCACTTTTGGGGAGCGCGTTTCTCGTTCAGAGGCGGCTGCTGCGGCTTCGGCTTCTTGTTGGCGCTCCCACCTGCTCGTCGTCGCGCCTGAGCTTCCGCTGGGTAGTAGTAGTTTCAATGTGATATGCTGCAACAATCTGTGTCGATAGTCGATAGACTGCACAAGTAGTGTTGGTGTAGCAGTAGTAGTCGTTACCGACTACCTCTTTGCACGCGTCGTGTCATGCTTTGTCGCTGACCCTTTGTCTCCGGTGCGCGTTTCACGTCCGCTGTAGTAATAGTAGTAGTGTTTGAACTTGATATGCGCACGCATATTGTGTCTGCTCCGTGTATTTGGTCTTCATTGCCTCGTATCGCTCCACCGGTGCCAGCACCGGTTTCGTTATGCCAATGGCTTTGAGGAACAACTGAGTGTGTCGGGAGCTGACAGTAGACGAGTTGTTAGTAGTTAGCGAGTGGAATGTGTCGCTCCTGGGATTGCGGGAACGTTTTTTGTCCCATGTTAACTGGGTCGTAATAAATCGAACCGTGCATCGATCTCACGAGTTAGTCTGCGCGCCGGGCGAGTGCCGAGAGAGCTGGCGGCAGAAGAGTTTAATGTACTTAGCGAGTGCAATGTTGCGCTGGTATTTGCGGCGAAGGCCTTGTTCCAAGTGTTGGGTTGGGCCGAAGGGTCTGTTCCTTACCGACCTCGCCAGTTAGTCTGTGTGCCTGGGACTGGCGACAGAAGAGTGAACCGTAACTAGCGAGTGGAATGTCGTTCCTGGGATTTGCGGTGCGGGCCTTGACCCAGCGTAATATACGCGCTGGGTCGGAAGTCATATGCTACATCCATCCTGAGGGAGCCGGAGTTGTAGATGTAGGTAGCGAGTGAAATGTGTTTCTCTTGGGGGGGGCTTCTCCGACCAGCGTACCCCAGTGTTTACCTGAGTCGGAAGCCGAGGTACGCCGTCTCTCCCCTTTTCTTTGTACAAGCACCTGCTTTGTAGGAAATACTTGAGGAGACTGCCAGCTGCGAAATCTCAAAGGAGGTACTGTTTCCCACACGAAACACAGGGAAGCCGCGGATTCGTGGCGACCGTAAGCGCTCAACAAAAAACAAGACCCACTTTTTGTACACCTCCGGACTTCAGCAGCCATAATATTATACTAAGACAATGCGGGTGTGAAAAAGTGCGGGAGTGCCACTCCCGCATTGAGCCCCTCATTGAGGGGGACCCATTCCCTCATTGGGCCGGCCGCGCAAACGACCGCAAAAACACTCCCGCAATCCCGGAGTGGGAGTCCGGAGGTGTAGTTGTATTGGGTTCTCCCCCCCCTCTGCATTCGGCGAAGAAGACTTGATGCTAGCATCAAACGCACATGAGAGGCAAGTAGCGCCTGAACACGAAACTAAGGATTTCCCCCCAGAGAGGCAGTGTTCTGCCTAAACATTACACTAAGTTTCCCCCTACTTCGGAATACGCACAAGGCAGCCCCCTCGAGTATTTTGAGCTGAGGCAGAAGCCGAGTCGCTCGTCGATCTCTCCTCAATTTTCCAGCGCACGTCTTTCCACCCCCCAGGCATCTTGTTAAGAGCCAACCATCCATCCATCAGCCGGCTGACCCCCCCCCCCCCCCCCCCCCCCCCCCCCCCCCCCTCCAGTGCTGCCTAGCGAGTCGCAGTCACAATCAGGGCGAGTGCCCTGAGTTTTTTAACTGATTGCTCAGACACGGTTGTAGGGGCCTTCTCCCCGTGACGGATTCGCCTGTGCTCTAGTAGCACGGGTGGTCCTGGCTGTGACGAGCTACGATCAGCCGCCTGACAAACCAGACTCACACCGCAGTCCTGTCTGCAGACACTCAGGTTCCACGCTGATGATGGTCCGCCTTATGTGTCCGTGGCTTAAAGGACCGAAACACGGCGCAGACGGGACCAGTGCGGTGTTGAGCACATACCCATTCCAAGCACGTTCTTGCAATCCCCCCCCCCCCCCTCCCTCCCTCCGCGGGCCGTTCCCTTCTCTTTCTCACAGCGTACCGCAAGGAATGCACTCGCGGGGCCTGGCGGCGAAAGCGAATCTGGTTCGCCTTTTCGAGAGAGAGCGAATCCGGTTCGCCTTTTCCGCGAGAAAGCGAGTCTCGTTCGCCTTTGCCCGCTTCGCATCCGCTTTCATCCGCCGCATTCAGGTGGCCAGCATTGTTGGGCTGGCCGGAAGTATCCCCGAACCACTTGGCGTATTGAGGCTCTTTGCATCCGTCGAGGCAGATCCGGAAAGGGGATTCCAAATCAAGATGGCATGCCGAAAACGGAGCAAGTTCGGGCCAAGATATTCCGACAAAGTGCGATGCTGTGCATGCGGGGTGTACTGAGCCGGTCCGTCCCCATCTCTTGAAACTGCGTCGAAGTGCCTGCCGCTGTTTATCACAGTGAATCACGGTCCACCACGGTCTATCAGGTCCATCTCTAGTCCCTAGATCTGCATCGAATTGCCCTTCTTCGGTCTATCACGGTCTATCAAGAGGGGATGGACTGGCTCATGTACTTTCCAGAATCCGTAGGTTTAGAGGTCCCTTTTGGTTGCACAGGTCACCTTTCCGGAATCTTTCTGTCCAACCCGCCCCCTCCCCCTTTTGGCATGGTCACGTATCTTCACGGTGGATTCCAGCCTCGTAAGCTGGAGTTAACGAGGGTGTGCCCGAGTCGCCCTGAGCTACAACCAAAACGCGGGTAATTGCGCGCCCGAAAAGCGGTACGACGCTTGCAGTACCTCACTGAGGGCATTGGTGCACAGAGGGGCGCGGCTTGGAAATGCACGGAAAACCCACACAAGTTCGAGCTAACCGTTGGATATTTGCACGCAAGTTACAAAGTATTCGAGCCAATTCACCCCTTGCCCGATCAAATGTTGCCGAAAACGGATCCGTTCGGGCCAAGATATTCTGGACAAAGTGCGATGCTGTGCATGCGGGGTGTGCGCCCTATACTGAGCCGGTCCGTCCCCATCTCTTGAAACTGCGTCGAAGCGCCTGCCGCTGTTTATCACAGTGAATCACGGTCCACCACGGTCTATCAGGTCCATCTCTAGTCCCTAGATCTGCATCGAATTGCCCTTCGGTCTATCACGGTCTATCAAGAGGGGATGGACTGGCTCATATACTTTCCAGAATCCGTGGGTTTAGAGGTCCCTTTTGGTTGCACAGGTCACCTTTCCGGAATCTTTCTGTCCAACCCGCCCCCTCCCCCTTTTGGCATGGTCACGTATCTTCACGGTGGTCGTAACTACGAAAACCCAATAGCCGGTCGGTGCTGCATAGTAGAAGTTGGCATCTAGCCGGATCCAGCTGCCACCTCAATAAAAGTAAGTGTAGGAAACAGTTGGAATAATAGAACAGCAATACTTATTAACAATAAGCGCTGTTGGACGCCCCGAAAATGCCGCCAGAGTCTGCGCAGTCGTAGGCAGGAAGTGAGGGGCAATGGCCGCTCCCGTGGTGGCCGTTGGACGGGCAGTCGTCGTAAACGTACATTTGTTGTGATCATTCGGGTTGAAGATGGCAGGCTTGACGATGGCTCCGGTCTGGTGGAACGTTGGTCTGACCGGCTTACTTCCAGTCGACCGTATGGGCTGGTTCGCTGCCTTTTCTCTGAAGGAGTCCAGCCTCGTAAGCTGGAGTAACGAGGGTGTGCCCGAGTCGCCCTGAGCTACAACCAAAACGCGGGTACTTGCGCGCCCGAAAAGCAGTACGACGCTTGCAGTACCTCACTGAGGGCATTGGTGCACAGAGGGGCGCGGCTTGGAAGTGCACGGAAAACCCACACAAGTTCGAGCTAACCGTTGGATAATTGCACGCAAGTTACAAAGTATTCGAGCCAATTCACCCCTTGCCCGATCAATTGTTGCCGAAAACGGATCAGTTCGGGCCAAGATATTCCGGACAAAGTGCGATGCTGTGCATGCGGGGTGTGCGCCCTATACTGAGCCGGTCCGTTCCCATCTCTTGAAACTGCATCGAAGTGCCTGCCGCTGTTTATCACAGTGAATCACGGTCCACCACGGTCTATCAGGTCCATCTCTAGTCCCTCGAGCTGCATCGAATTGCCCGGTGCGTGAGCCTTGTGTGGCTTGGGTTAGAACGCAAAGAATCTGTGGCGATAATCGGCAGCCTTGTGGAACGTAGAATGCAAAACGCAATCAAGCGAGCTCGGGTTGTTTGCAGGCGGGTGGGGGTGAATTAGCTCAGTATTCGGTTGTCTCATGTATGCCTGCTGAACTAGTTTTCCTTCTTTTTTTACGCGTGCCACGCGAGCAACGATTCCAGCAGCGAGTTCCCGCTTTTTAACTCCAGGACTGGCCCCAGCTTCTGAGGCTGGACTCCACCGTGTCGTACGAGGAAGCACCTCCCCTGGGAACTTCGCCGATATCGCTCCCCGGTATAGGGGCCACCACTTCTCTGAATGAGGCGTGCTTGCTCCCTCCAGCAACCGCTTTTCTCTCCCCGCAGAACGTTCTTGGATCGAAGGACCGGAACACGAGTGGAGACTCCAACTGCCCTTCCCCAGGCGCCCGTCGGATTCTCGACGCGGACGATGGGGACGGCCAGGCAATGGGATCGCCTGGCTTGCTCCGCCTCCGACGACAGAGTCCGAGTCTACACCGCGACCACCGCCCTGGTGGACGAGCTGCACCTCAGAACGTCGCAAACAGTCGTCACTGGCACGAAGGCCAGGATCACGCCCCCTGTGGTTAATAAGGGACTGGCACCAGCCCGGAGCCCGGAAGCTCCCGAAACCACTGTTTTTTTTTATTAACCAGCCTCGCACAACCTCCCGCCACATTTTATCTCTCTGGGGTTCCGGCAGGGGACGCACCACACCAGTTCACGCATTGCCCGCGCCGCAACTGAGAACCGTACGCGGAAAAAAAGTCCGCAAAATTCCCCCCCCCGCCCCAACCCGCGAAAAATAAAACGAGAAGCAGAAGCCAACCAAACAATCCCATCTGAAAAAGCGTCGATATCTCCGGGTGTGTGTGTGTGTGTGTGTGTGTGTGTGTGTGTGTGTGTGTGTGTGTGTGTGTGTGTGTGTGTGTGTGTGTGTGTGTGTGTGTGTGTGTGTGTGTGTGTGTGTGTGTGTGTGTGTGTGTGTGTGTGTGTGTGTGTGTGTGTGTGTGTGTGTGTGTGTGTGTGTGTGTGTGTGTGTGTGTGTGTGTGTGTGTGTGTGTGTGTGTGTGTTGAAATCCCCACCCGTGTTTTCTATCTATCCCTGGCACAAGCACACATGGACTCCGTTCTCCGCTGTTCCGTTACCGGCATCTATTCGCTGTTGACAACATAGCGAAGGGAGAAAAACCGTGACATTCGTCGAAGTAATCGAGGAAAAAAGCATATTTGAAGCTAGAAGCTGGGAAGACAACATCCAACAAAAGGCCCTCCAAGGACTCGACCCCCCAACCTCGCTTGTATTTAAATGAGTAAACCACTTGAGCATTGCTTGCAATCTCTTCATCGGGATGAAAGCGCTTACGCGTACACCATACACATAAGCTTGCTAGGTCTGCGCGCCTTCGAATCACGAGAGATTAACCGTAGCACCTTCAGTCTGCATTGAGAACCGCCGATCTCTGTCGGCACCGATCCATTTTCGTCATCTTTCGACTAGCTCGCGTCCTTCATCTGCATCTGCCGTGCCGTTCACTCGGGGTTTCGCGTTTCTGTTGCCTGTTGGCCGAATTCTCATTATCGTCATCTTCTTCATCTTCGTCCCCGTGGTTGACTCGCTGTCGAGGTCCGCTTGCTCTCACTGCGGCAAGCATGCTGTCGACGTCCAGAACACGTCTCCTCCAAGTGTGCCATTCTGACTTGCTCTGCATTGTACTTTTTGTCGTCGCGAGCAGTTAAAGGGGGGGGTCGAATAATAACAGAAATTTGACACACGTCGGGTTGCCTAAAAAACACTACCACTAGTAGGCACTATTTGATCCTGCTACTGTTCGGCTACCCGAAACTATTTTTTTGACGAATCGAATAAAGCACAAGTGTTATTATTCGACCCTCCCCCTTTAGTAGAACATGCTCATTTCTCGGCTGGATGGCGAAAGGACAAGTTCAGTGCGTTCTTGACCCTCGTCATTACCGTGTACTGCCCGAAGACGGCGTTCGTCATCAGATCGATCGGTAGATGTTCCTTTTTGATGGGGGACACACGAAACCACCCTCAATTTGAAGCCTGTCGAATGGACATCGCAGCAGCTACAGAAGCCTGCAGAAACCAGGCGATCGGACCTTTTGAGTTGATCGTGTCGGAATTGGCGGGCTTCTTTCGAAGGTTGACTAACCACACTGCGCGTATAGCAGGGTACCTCCCGGTACTTTGGCGAGTCCAGCCTCAGAACAGCTGGGCTTATGCTGGAGTTAGACAGCAGGCGTCACACCCGCTTTTCAGGTGTACATTTACACGCGTTTATGGCTCAGCGCACACGCTTCTTGGAGCCCGTTTCTGCATCACAATGACACCAGCTGCACGTGACTGATTACTGTACTGGGGCTCCCCCCCCCAAGAAACATTCCCCCCTCGAAATTCAGCTTTCCTGAGAAATGCACGGCATATTGGAAACAAAGCCGGAGGAGGGAAGTGGAAGCTGTGCCATAACCCCAGGGTCTGTACTCGCTGCTGGGACCGAAATTCTAGCCAATCACGCGGGATACCTTAACTCCAGCTCTACTGAGCGGCAGGACTCCACCGTGTTGTGTCACCGCCTGCATGCATGAAAGATAGAAGTGGAACAAGTGCGGTGTTGATGACGTATAAGCCAAGCACGTTCTTGCGACCTCCTCCCGCCGTGCACGAGAGGCAATGTTTGAACACTAAACAAAAGATTCTCCTTCCCCGAGGGACAGAGGTCACGCCCACTCACACACACACACACACACACACACACACACACACACACACACACACACACACACACACACACACACACACACACCACACACACACACACACACACACACACACACACACACACACACACACACACACACACACACACACACACACACACACACACACACACACACACACACACACACACACACACACACACACACACACACACACACACACACACACACACACACACACACACACACACACACACACACACACACACACACACACACACACACACACACACACACACACACACACACACACACACACACACACACACACACACACACACACACACACACACACACACACACACACACACACACACACACACACACACACACACACACACACACACACACACACACACACACACACACACACACACACACACACACACACACACACACACACACACACACACACACACACACACACACACACACACACACACACGGTGTTCCGGAGAGTGGGATGATCAATTTTTCGATACGCCTTCACTGTTGAAAGCGTGCGCGGTCTGACGTTTCCGGCTTCTTTTTCGCTTTCTTGCTTGCCTTCGTAGCCCGCCGTCGACGACGACATACGAGTCTGCAGGCACTTGCCCGCGCACTCTCAAGGTCCACGCTGATATCCGCGGCTGGGGCAGTGAAACACCAGTGCGGTGTTGAGCACACACCCATTCCAAGCACGTTCTTACAAGCCCCCCATGATGAAATATCCTACTTCTCTGTATTCGGATTTGCCCATGACCGACAAGCTTAGACGGGGTTTCCCGAACTCTGAAACTG
This sequence comes from Diplonema papillatum, assembly GCA_030068145.1. Lineage (NCBI taxonomy): Eukaryota > Euglenozoa > Diplonemea > Diplonemida > Diplonemidae > Diplonema > Diplonema papillatum. The sequence continues at coordinate 27,697 of JAPJBO010000582.1, forward strand.
GGGGAAGGCCTTTTGCTTGGTGCAACCCTCGTCGGATGCAAGTGTTGCTGTGAGCTAGTGACAAGTTCGAAATATCAAAAAAAAAAAAAAAGAGAAAAAGTCCTTAGAGGACTAACACAATTCGTTTATTTCCTTAGAGGTACCAAACAATTTGTTTATTTCCTTAGAGGTACCAAACAATTTTTTTATTTCCTTAGAGGTACCAAAATCGAAATTCTCTAAGTACATTTCTCAGCCAATTTGGCCTAAAAACAATTTTGGAAATTTCCTTAGAGGTACCAAAATTTGGCTTGAAATTGTTACCAGACTTTTTGGCTGGAAATGCACTTTGTGTTTTTTTTTTGGGTCAAAATTCACATTTTCCAGATTTTGGCCATCTTTGCCGATTTTTCCAGATTATGGGGCCAGTTTTGCCGATTTTTCCAGATTTTGGCCATTTTGGGCCATTTTTGCCGATTTTTCCAGATTTTGGCGATTTTGGGTCAATTTTGCCGATTTTTCCACGTTTTGGCCATGTTGGGCCATTTTTGCCGACTTTTCCAGATTTTGGCCGATTTTTCCAGTATTTGGTCATTTTGGGCCATTTTTGCCGATTTTTCCAGATTTTGGCCGATTTTTCCAGTTTTTGGCTATTTTGGCCATTTTTGCCGATTTTTCCAGTATTTGGCCATTTTGGGCCATTTTTGCCGATTTTTCCAGGTCTTGGCCATATATTCGGCCAATCTTGCCAAGTCCCAGGTTCGGGTGACCTCCAGGCTCCACAGGATTATAGGAACGAAACGGGTTTGCAGGTTCGTGAGGAAGCAGGCCAAAAACTGGAAAAATCGGCAAAAATGGTCCAAAATGGCCAAAATCTGTAAAAATCGGCAAAATGGCCCAAAATGGCCAAAATGGCCAAAATGGCCCAAAATGGCCCAAAATGGCCCAAAATGGCCCAAAATGGCCAAAATCTGGAAAAATTGAAAATTTTGAAAATTTTGCTAAAGTTGCTAAATACATTTTCAGGGCAAAAAACAAATTTGTTAGGTTTGGTACCTCTAAGGGCATTTTTTGGTACTTCTAAGGAAATAAACGAATTGTTTGGTACCTCAAAGGAAGATCACCCAAAAAAAAAAACAACAACAGAGCAGACGCCCGCCCACCCCCCGAACACCGGTGTCGGTCGCAGGAGTCTTTTTTCTCTTTGCCTAGCCAAAGAGAGTAAAAGAGTGAAAGAGTACGTGCACAGTAGTGAGTGGAGAAGAGAACGAGTGTAAACAAAGCGGCGATAGCGTAAATTATTATCGAACCGACACGGATACCACCGCCAAAAAAAGAATTTTTCCTTTGCCTTCCCCGATTCCACAAAAAACAACCCCCACCCCCCCCGAACACCGGCTGCGATGAACACGCTGTCGTCGCAAGAGCTGAGGCAGTACGAGACGGCGTTTCGGAAGCTAGGCAACCGCAAGGATCTCCTCCCCGTCGAGTGCGTCAGCGACTACGTGCGGCTAGTAGGCACCACCGCGCTGCCCGAGGAGTTGGACGAGCTGATCCCGCAGTACAACGTGAACGGCTTCGTCAATTTCGCAAGCATCCTGGACCTTCTGTCCCGGATCCGCAGCCGCAACCGGACCGACGAAGAACGAACCGAGCTGCTGCTGCTGTTCAAGCTGCTCGACGAGTTCAACACGGGCTACGTCTACGTGGACGAGCTCAAGCAGGCTTGCCTGCTGGCAGGCGATTCGCTGCGTGAAAAAGAGTTCGACCACCTCATGTACGTGGCGGGGTTGAAAGGGCACGAAAAGCTGTCCGTGTATGAGTACCTACATGTGCTCCTGTATCTCCCCCGTGACAATCTGTGACCTCGGATGTTTTAATCATCGCTTCATCTGTGTTCACGCTCAGCGCATGAAACGACTCGACGACTTCAACAGGGGCATATTGACGGGGAATTTTTCGTTCAGTTCGCGAGCATCTTGGCCTTCTGTCCCGCTTCCGCAGCCGCAACCGGACCGACGAAGAACGAAGCAAGTTGCTGCTGCTGTTCAAGCTGCTCGACGAGTTCAACACGGGCTACGTCTACGTGGACGAGCTCAAGCAGGCTTGCCTGCTGGCAGGCGATTCGCTGCGTGAAAAAGAGTTCGACTTGAAAGGGCACGGAAAGCTGTACGTGTATGAGTACCTGCATGTGCTCCTGTATCTCCCCCGTGACAATCTGTGACCTCGGATGTTTTAATCATCGCTTCATCTGTGTTCACGCTCAGCGCATGAAGCGACTCGGCTTTTCAACAGGGGCATATGAACGGGGAATTCTTCGTTCAGTTCGCGAGCATCTTGGCCTTCTGTCCCGCTTCCGCAGCCGCAACCGGACCGACGAAGGACGAGGTGAGCTGCTGTTGCCGTTCGACCACCTCTGTACGTTGCGGGGTTGAAAAGCTGTCCGTGCATAGGAGTACCTGCATGTGCTCCTGCATCTCCCCTGGGACAATCTGTGATGTCGGGTGTTTGAGTTCCGGTCAGGTGAGGTCATTTCATCAGTGCTCACGTTCAGTGCAAAAAAGGAGCTACTTTACGACTTCAACAGTCCAGCGTGAACAGTCGACTTTCAGGAGAGAGCCACCCTTCCTGTTCAAACTGACTTCTGAAACCTTCTGGTGGGAGACTGGCTCCGCGAAAGAGAGTTCAGCCGCCTCATGTACGCTGCGGGGTTGAAAGAGTGCCCACGTAAGAGTACCTGCACCTGCTTCTGTATTCTTCCCTGGGACACTCTGTGACCACCAGGTGAGGACATATCATCTGTGTCCACGCTCAGCGCATGCAGCTACATGACGACTTCAACACGGGCTTGCAGTATGCGGAGCTGGTTCCGCAGTACAAAGAGAAGTTTTTCATTAGTTCGCGAGCATCCTTGGCCATCTGTCCCGCGTCCGCAGCCGCAACCGGACTGTTCGGCCACCTCGTGTACGTTGTGGGGTTGAAAGGGCGCGAAAAGCTGTCCGTGTACGTGCACCTGCACCTGCTTCTGTATCTCTCCCGGGACACTCTGTGTGCCAGCGTCCAAGGCCACACCATTTACACGTCTCACTCTAGCTTTGACACAGAGGAATCACGCTGCCTTCCCCAATTCAGACAGTTCCGGCGTTTCTTTTCTTCCGGTCACAAGCAGCGTTGTTGGCCGAGCTACAGCAAGGAAGCGACCAGGCTACCTTCAGAAGACAGGACTGCGTTGGAATTCACCTTATGTGCCAGCAATCGCATACGCGTTTTTCAAGCCATGCAATGCGTGAGGAAACCGAACCCCACAATCCGCAACAGCACACCTCTGCATGGGCCTGCCTCCCTGGTCGATCTACCGTTGTCAAATGGCTCGAACGCACCAGAGCTTACAGGATTTCGCCTTCGTGCATTTTATGACACAATTCTTGCACCTTTTTCTGGTGCAAACTTTCCGCGCATTCCTTGCACACTCTTTTGGACCACCTGGAGGTGGTGAAGGTGCTGATAGAGCTGAAGGCGGATGTGCACGCACGATGTCAGCGCAACTTCAGTCCAGCACACCTTTGCTTGGGGCTGCCTTCACCAATCGATCTACCGTTCGTCGAACACACCAGAATTTACAATGTTTCTGAGCCAATTCACCTACCCCCCTGAAAACGACCTGAGCTCGATTACGCTCGACTTTTGCTCGATTACGCTCTACGACACCTTCGTTCCTTTTATATGACAAGATTATTGCACCCTTTTCCTGGTGCATTTTTTTTTTTAGCCACATGCAATGTGTGAGGAAACAGAACCGCCCAAGTAGGACCTTCTGATCATGATCATTTGCCAAGTTTGCCACCTGAAACCACGTCCAGGATTTGGGCTCAGGGTAGTGCGGTCAACGAAAACTCTAGTTTTCCTTTCTACTTTCTCCTATGTACGGGTTTCCGCGCATTCCTTACACACTCTTGCAGGACCCGCCCTTTCCTCCTCATCCCAGCGTCTCTTTGTGATAGCGAAGCCCGCGCTGCGCCCGGCACTCTCTTTCTCTGATGGGCGGATCGCCTGACCGCAAAGAAGTGCAGCAGCTGAAAAAGAACGACAAGCTCTTCCAAGCCAGCAAAGATGGCCGCGTCGACGACGTGAAGCAGGCGAACCACAAAGGGCGGCGTCTTCTCCGAAACGCCGCTGCACGTCGCGTGGTCGCGGGGGCACCTGGAGGTGGTGAAGGTGCTGATAGAGCTGGAGGCGGATGTGCACGCGCAACTTCAGTCCAGCACACCTTTGCTTGGGGCTGCCTTCACCAATCGATCTACCGTTCGTCGAACACACCAGAATTTGCAATGTTTCTGAGCCAATTCACCTACCCCCCTGAAAACGACCTGAGCTCGATTACGCTCGACTTTTGCTCGATTACGCTCTACGACACCTTCGTGCCTTTTATGACAAGATTATTGCACCCTTTTCCTGGTGCATTTTTTTTTTTTTTCGAGACTGGAGGTCCTATGAACATGCAATGTGAATAGCCTCTATTCGAGCCAACCCCACTTTTAAAAGTGTATTGTTTTTGAACTAGATAATAGCGCGGAGCTGGCTTTTTCTCCCCCTGGGAAAATGTATATGGGTGGCAGAGTGAGCGGGTGTCGGCCTTCAGGCCGGTGTGTCCGGGTTCAAACCCCGCCCATGACACTTTTCCGGTCGAAGATTATTTCGAGGTTTGCTGTCGTTTCGGGGCCTGATGTGCCCGAAATTTGCGTTTTTTGCGGAGTTTCTCAGCCCCCCGGAGAAATACCGGAGGGGGGGGCGGCGGGAAAAGGCTGCCCCAGGGCGGCCCCCCCCCGTGCTGGGCCCCGGGTACGAGGCCAAACTTTACACCCGAACTTAGCTTCGCCCGGACTTTGTTTCGCCCGAACTTAGCTTCACCCGAGCTTTGCTTCGCCCGAACTTTGCTTCACCTAACTTTGCTCACCCGAACTTAGCTTCGCCCGAACTTTGTTTCGCCCGAACTTTGTTTCGCCCGAACTTTGTTTCGCCCGAACTTTGCACCCGAACTTAGCTTCGCCCGAACTTTGCTTCACCAGAACTTAGCTTCGCCCGAACTTTGCTTCACCCGAACTTAGCTTCGCCGAACTTTGTTTCGCCCGATCTTAGCTTCACCAGAACGTCCGAACTTTGCTTCACCCAGAACTTAGCTTCGCCCGGACTTTGTTTCGCCCGAACTTAGCTTCACCTTCGCCCGAACTTTGCTTCACCAGAACTTTGCTCACCCGAACTTAGCTTCGCCCGAACTTTGCTTCGCCCGAACTTTGTTTCGCCCGAACTTAGCTTCACCCGAACTTTGCTTCACCAGAACTTAGCATTGCCCGAACTTAGCTTCGCCCGAACTTTGCTGTTCCCCGAACTTTAACTGCTGCCTCCAGTCTCGCCACGCGCCGGCCTTAGCCGAGCGCACGTACTTTTTTTTTTTTGAAAGTATGCCAATACTGCAGGGAATAGTTGACTAGACCTCTTGAGTTTGTGCTGACTACGAATAGGGGAGTCGGGAGAACCTACAAAGCCAAAAGCAGGACCGACCCCCCCGTTCGTGAGAAAAAGCGAAGAATAAAATGCAATGTGTGAGGAAACTGAACCTCCCAAGTAGGACCTTCTGATCATGATCATTTGCCAAATTTGCCACCTGAAACCACGTCCAGGATTTGGGCTCAGGGTAGTGCGGTCAACGAAAACTCTAGTTTTCCTTTCTCAGGCCTGCATGCCCCGTCAAAAGCAATCGAAAAGAAAACAAAAGAGCGCTTTACCACCTTGCGCGTTGTCACGGGATGTTTGGCAGCCGCTGCTAAACATCCCATGACACGTCAATGCTTAACATACCGATAACCTGACTTTCAAGGCAGTGCATGTTAATCCGTGTGGTTCATGTGCTTAAAAGAACTCAATGCTTAACAAACATAACGCGGGCGGCGCCGAAGCTTTACCAGCTTCGGTTGCGCACTTAACCATGGTTAAGAAGACGACTGAAAGCACAAAGCTCAAAGCATTTGCAAAATAACACGAAAAGCCTCTAAGGCAAAAACCCGTTTTCACATTTCTACTTTCTCCTATGTACGGGTTTCCGCGCATTCCTTACACACTCTTGCAGGACCCGCCCTTTCCTCCTCATCCCAGCGTCTCTTTGTGATAGCGAAGCCCGCGCTGCGCCCGGCACTCTCTTTCTCTGATGGGCGGATCGCCTGACCGCAAAGAAGTGCAGCAGCTGAAAAAGAACGACAAGCTCTTCCAAGCCAGCAAAGATGGCCGCGTCGACGACGTGAGGCAGGCGGCCGAGGACGGCGGGGACGTCAACCACAAGGGCGGCGTCTTCTCCGAAACGCCGCTGCACGTCGCGTGCTCGCGGGGGCACCTGGAGGTGGTGAAGGTGCTGATAGAACTGAAGGCGGATGTGCACGCCCGGTGCGAGCGCAACAACACGCCGCTGCACGAGGCCGCGTTCACCAACCAGTTCCCGATCGTCAAGTGGCTCGTGGAGAACACCAAGGCCAAGCTCCGCTGCCGGAACGACTCAAACCGGACCCCAGCCGGCATCGCCCGCGCCCAGAAGCACCACAAGATCTCCGACTTCCTGCAGAAGCTCATGGACTCCCGGGTCCCGAAGAACAAGAGCCCCAAAAAGCCGGTGCCGGCCGCCGAAACTGACGCGGAGTCAACAACAGGTAAGGAACCACCAGCTTTCCCCTTTTGAGTCAACAACAGGTAAGGAACCACCAGCTTTCCCCTTTTGAGTCAACAACAGGTAAGGAACCACCAGCTTTCCCCTTTTGAGTCAACAACAGGTAAGGAACCACCAGCTTTCCCCTTTTGAGTCAACAACAGGTAAGGAACCACCAGCTTTCCCCTTTTGAGTCAACAACAGGTAAGGAACCACCAGCTTTCCCCTTTTGAGTCAACAACAGGTAAGGAACCACCAGCTTTCCCCTTTTGAGTCAACAACAGGTAAGGAACCACCAGCTTTCCCCTTTTGAGTCAACAACAGGTAAGGAACCACCAGCTTTCCCCTTTTGAGTCAACAACAGGTAAGGAACCACCAGCTTTCCCCTTTTGAGTCAACAACAGGTAAGGAACCACCAGCTTTCCCCTTTTGAGTCAACAACAGGTAAGGAACCACCAGCTTTCCCCTTTTGAGTCAACAACAGGTAAGGAACCACCAGCTTTCCCCTTTTGAGTCAACAACAGGTAAGGAACCACCAGCTTTCCCCTTTTTCTCGGAAGACGACTGAAAGCATAGAACACAAACATGGCTCAAAGCATCTGCAGAAAAACACGAGAAGCCTCTGGGCAAAAACCCGTTTTTCGCATCTCTTCCCCACTAATACACCGCTGTCCTTTTGTTGAACGCTTACGCCCGCCACAAAACCCATATTTCCTTGTGTTTCGTGTGGGCTGTAGCACGTCCTTTGAGATTTCGCAACTGGCAGCCTCCTCAAGTATTACATACAACACACACTTCAACATCAAGTAAACGTCGAAAGTAACAAATCTGTACTATCATACGTCGTCGGAAACTCATTGCCCCCTGAGGAAGTATATCAGTTCAGGACACTCGCACCTTCCACCTGCACAGGCCCCGCGTACGATGTTGAGTTTGCGAAGCAGGTCGGTGAGTGGTACGTGCGGATGCTGCCCGAAAGGGCGTCGTGGAGCGACGTAGCCGCGAACTGCGAGTTCCTCAAGAAGTTCGTCAAGGTCCTGGGCCCCGTGGCAGAGCAGCACGCCTCCTCGTTCGGGCTGCTGATCCCCGAGAACATCCTGCCGGAGCTCGTCCCGGGGCTTCCGGGCGCCGACGTCGCGTCGCTCCTCCCCACCCGCATCGGCACAGGGCCGCCGCCCGCCGCTTCAACCCCCCCCCAGCAGCCGCAGGCGGCCGAAGCGCCCGGAACGCCGCAAAACCCGCCGACGGAAGGCAGCGGCACACCCGAACAGCAGCCGCAGCCGTCTGAAGGCACTCCTGCAGCAGCAGCAGCAGCAGCAGCAGCTGCTGACGCAGAGCAACCGCCGAAGCCAGCGGAGGCTGCCGCTGCGGCTGCTGCCGAAGAGAAGCCCGCGGCGCCGACCCCGGCTGTAGAACCGAAAAGTGCGCCCGAAAAAGAGGCGCCGAAGGAACAGCCGAAGGCAGATCCCCCTCCTCCTGCTGCTGCTGCTGCTGCTGCTGCTGCTGCTGCTGCTGCTGCCCCTCCTGCACCTGCTGCTGCCCCTCCTGCACCTGCTGCTGCTGCTGCACCTGCAGCAGCGGCCGGTGCGGCGTCGGGTGAGCCTTGGGAGTGCAATGAGTGCCTCATGGAAAACGAAGGGGGGCTGACTGAGTGCGATACGTGCGGCGCTGCGCGCGAGTGACGCGGTTTGCAGGATCGCATCCCACAAGCCGTCGGACGAAAAAAGAGCTGCCGGAAGACAGGGCCTGCGTTACGATATCAAGAGTTCGCGGAGCAAATGCAAGCGATGAACCTCTCATCCCAACTGGCAGGCGGCCGAAGCGCCGCAACCGCTGCCGGAAACGCCGCAAAATCCGCCTTCAAAAGGGCGGGGGGCTGTCTGAAGCAGAACAGCCTGCCGGCGCTCCTGCAGCAGCAGCTGCTGCCGCAGAGCAGCCGCCGAAGCCGGAGGCTGCCGCTGCTGCTGCTGCCGAAGAGAAGCTCGCGGCACCGGCGCCGACTGCCGAAGAACCGAAAGGAGGCGCCGAAGGAACAGCCGAAGGCGGATCCCCCTGCTGCTGCTGCTGCCCCTCCTGCACCTGCTGCTGCTGCTCCTGCAGCAGCGGCCGGTGCGGCGTCGGGTGAGCCTTGGGAGTGCCTCATGGAAAACGAAGGGGGGCTGACTGAGTGCGATACGTGCGGCGCTGCGCGTGAGTGACGCGGTTTGCAGGATCGCATCCCACAAGCTGTCGGACGAAAAAAGAGCTGCCGGAAGACAGGGTCTGCGTTACGATAGCAAGAGTTCGCGAAGCAAATGCAAGCGATGAACCTCTCATCCCAACTGGCAGGCGGCCGAAGCGCCGCAACCGCTGCCGGAAACGCCGCAAAATCCGCCTTCAAAAGGGCGGGGGGCTGTCTGAAGCAGAACAGGCTGCCGGCGCTCCTGCAGCAGCAGCTGCTGCCGCAGAGCAGCCGCCGAAGCCGGAGGCTGCCGCTGCTGCTGCTGCCGAAGAGAAGCCCGCGGCACCGGCGCCGACTGCCGAAGGACCGAAAAGGAGGCGCCGAAGGAACAGCCGAAGGCGGATCCCCCTCCTGCTGCTGCTGCTGCTGCACCTGCTGCTGCTGCTGCTGCTGCTGCTGCTGCTGCTGCTGCTGCTGCTGCTGCTGCTGCACCTGCTGCTGCTGCTGCCCCTCCTGCACCTGCTGCTGCTGCACCTGCAGCAGCGGCCGGTGCGGCGTCGGGTGAGCCTTGGGAGTGCAATGCGTGCCTCATGGAAAACGAAGGGGGGCTGACTGAGTGCGATACGTGCGGCGCTGCGCGCGAGTGACGCGGTTTGCAGGATCGCATCCCACAAGCCGTCGGACGAAAAAAGAGCTACCGGAAGGCAGGGCCTGCGTTACGATAGCAAGAGTTCGCGGAGCAAATGCAAGCGATGAACCTCCCATTTCAACTGGCAGGCGGCCGAAGCGCCGCAACCGCTGCCGGAAACGCCGCAAAATCCGCTTTCAGAAGGCGGGCACACCCGAACAGCAGCTATTTTCACCGTTGTTCGTGCCCTTGTTCCACCCGCTGAGCCAGTCCGCTCCTGTTTCCTGGAATTGCATCGAATTGCCTGCCGCTGTCTATCACAGTAACAGCGCCGCAGAAACCGCGAGGATTCGCCAGCACCGGACAATTCTGCCGTCACCAGCAAGGAAGACACCAGCACCGGGAAAGCGAACACACGAGAGACGACGACTCCAGCGTTTTTGTTGAACGCTTACAGTGCTACCGCTAACCTCACTTTTAGTGAGGAAACCCAAAAACCCTGGGTCAGGCTTTTTTTTGTAGGAAAAGAAACTTGTTTCTTTGAAGACTAATAATAATCCGAACGACACGGCACCACTTCATGTGGTCAGCAGCAAGATTAACAGCTTTCTGGCTTCACCTTTTGCTCCAACTATACTGCGCGCGGCAAGCAGAGCAGGAGCGGAGGACGAGAGTGACAGACACAAGCATAGGAGTGAGGATTTTATTATTACAGAAGCGCCAGCTTGAAAGGAAATGCTCGACGATGCTGCCCGACAAAGAACAGAAGGGATCCAAAGTGCTGTAACTACCGAACCACGTGTTGAACGGACGTGAGGTCATGCGGGTCTACCCCCACACGACAAATCACACAAACACAACAGGTCAAAAGTCCTGAGCGAGAAAACAACACACGGTGGTGTAAGCGAAGAACAAATCAGATTGTGTTTGTATTGTATTTGCCCCTTACCTCTATATTTCCCCCCTTCCATTCGGAGTCGAAGCAGCTACGTCGAGTATTTTTCTCCCCCGCTGGGCTCTCGCGTTGGGTGCAGGCTGCTAGCTTCTTTTGCAGGGGGGGCACCCGAGTCTTCCAAATGGGGGGGTCCTGGGGGGCTCCGACCCCCCCGGCGAACGATATCAACGGGGAAAAAGGTGAGGAATTCCTCACCCTCTTTTTTCCAGCCTCTTTTTTTTTACATAAGCGCCAGCTTGAAAGGAAATGCTCGACGATGCTGCCCGACAAAGAACAGAAGGGATCCAAAGTGCTGTAACTACCGAACCACGTGTTGAACGGACGTGAGGTCATGCGGGTCTACCCCTACACGACAAATCACACAAACACAACAGGTCAAAAGTCCTGAGTGAGAAAACAACACACGGTGGTGTAAGCGAAGAACAAATCAGATTGTGTTTGTATTGTATTTGCCCCTTACCTCTATATTTCCCCCCTTCCATTCGGAGTCGAAACAGCTACGTCGAGTACTTTTTGAGGAATTCCTCGCACTTTTTCGTTAGCGGGAGCACTGAACGCTTACGCCCGCCACTAAACCCAGATGCACATTTACCTCCTTTGATCTTTTTGCAGCTGGCAGCCTCCTCAAGTATTTCCTACAAAGCAGGTGCTTATACAAAAGAAGAAGCCCCCGGCGCCGCCCGTAAAAGCGAAAGCAAAGGTCGCAGAAGCACGCAAACCGGCAAACATTCACGTTCTTTTTGCGGGTCGCCCTACGATGTTTTCATGACGACCAAAAACGGACGTAGTCAGCGTCTTTGGCAGTTGGTCCAAGTTCCTTGGCCTGAAAAAGAAACACAGTAGCGACAAGTGGGGAATTGGTCAACCGGGACGCAAATAAAACGAAGCGCCCGCGTGTGCGCGGAAGAACTTGAAAAGTCCACACGGTAAAACGAAGCTAGCTGACAAGGTTCTGCCTTGTCTCGCACCTACCTTCCACGAAAATACCGAAGGTGTCTAAAAGATGTTCTATTCTAGCTCTCTCTCTCTCTCTCTCTCTCTCTCTCTCTCTCTCTCTCTCTCTCTCGGGAAAGGTCAACGCGGTGTAGCGGTGATCACGAGAACACATACAGGTGGGTGGGGAGAGGCCCTGGGACTGCTAAGGCGTGACAAACCCCGTCCCTGTCCCTCCCAGGGAGCCACCCCGGAACTAGCCTGGCCCACCTGACGGTGGAGGCCCACACCCTTTGACTTGTTTTGATGTGTTTCTCTTCAAAAAAGGTCTGCGGGTCTATATAGGAACATGTGCAGGTGGGTGGGGGAGGCCCTGGGACTGTAATAAGTCGTGGCTACCCCCGCCTCTCTTCGAGCTTCTTACTCCGTGTTACTGAATCGGCCGCCCTCAGAACCTTTCCGCCTTCAGCTGAGGGAAAAACGGCGAACCTAGCTAGCCCCGACTAAACCACTTGCGCCGAAAGAAGAAGATACTCTCCCGATCCTACTCCATGCCGTGATCGGACATGAGCCCGAAAATAAAGCTATCCGAACAATATAGTTGGATGTTTTTTCGTGAGGGTCCTCCCGCACGCCGAGTCCTCCCTTCGGCCTAATTTGTTTCAGAACTTCGTTCGTTTGCGAAGTTCTTGACCTGTCTCTCTCGGAAAGTCAGCGCGATAGCGATGACAACGAGAACACGAAAAAATGACAGGAGGGTGGGACCGGGCCCTGGGACTGCTAAGGCGTGACAAACCCGACACGAAATCTCTTTTTTGTTTTGTGCTCTCTCTTTCTCTCTCCCTGGAAAAGGTCGCGCGCGTTGAGTACGGCGAAATGTCTATTTGTCACACGAAATCTGGGCTGAGCCCTGGTTATTAGATTCGCCGCTAAACGAAGCTGGCACCCAAGGGTTGTCTGATCTTGCACCCGTTTTCCGATACCATGTAGATGCTCTAATTTCTCTCGGGAGAGGTCAACGTGGTAGCATTGACCACGAGAACACATGCAGAGGAGATACTTGTCCCACACCCAGGTCCAGGGTTGATGCAAGTAGCCCTGCGCGTTGGGATTCACGCTCACGTAGCTCTCTCACACGGTTTGCCGGATCTCGTGCTCCGACTTATCCGAAGCCTGAGCCGGTCCATCCCCTCTTGATAGACCGTGATAGACCGAGGAATACAGCGGCAGGCACTTCGATGCAGTTTCAAGAGATAGGGACGGACCGGCTCAAAGCCGAATAGATGCTCTTCTACTTCTCTTGCCCGCATCGCCGTTTTCTAAGTGTGCCGTAGAAAAGGCCTGGTCCATGAGAGGAAAATCACCACGTGCTCCTGGCACTGCAGAGCAGCGGGCGTATCCTTCTTCATCTGGCTACCAAGTGCCCAGTTAGCGCGCGGCGTGCATCTTGTATACCCTCATCATGGCACACAATTGGCACTTTATTGTGGGCCCTGCATACTGTACCCTAGCCTTTAGATATTCACAGTTGCTGGCATAATGCAGCAGGCGGGGGAAGGGGGCTACAGGGCTACAGCCCACCCTCCCGCTCCTCTGTGGCTTTGTCTAGAAACAAGCTCATTTCCGTGGGCCCCCCCTGGACGGGCCTTCGCAACGTCAGCGCTAGATATCCTTCGGATGCTTTCGACTTGGGTCCTTCTCTCCGTTCGTTCTTTGCTCTCTTGCAACGGGCAGTGGGTGACCTTGCTGGCAGCGCGACGCCGGTGTATTATTGTTGCGCCCTCGCGGCACAACAAGTGTACTTAACCCAACTCCGACCAACCGGACATATATGTCCGGTTTAATCTGGATTTTTCTGTAGGGGTGCTCAGGAGGCGCCAAAAAATTCCCAAAAATATGGAATTCACCCATTTCGAGCAAATCTTTTCATTGCCGCCCTCGAATGTCAAAAATTCGTCAGCAATGACGATTGAAACCAAGTGGCGAGATTGGGGAAACCCCCGGAAAACCGGCTTTTTCAATGCCTTGTCATCAACAGTCGAAACAATCCAGGAACTTGGGCAGTGAAAAGTACAAAATGTCTGGAAGGAAGCGGGCGGCCACGGATATGGAGAGTGTGGGGTCGACAGAAGAAGAGGACAACGAGGAAGCAGAAGAGGTGGAAGAGGAAGAGGACGAGGAAGAAGAAGAGGATGAAGAAGAGGAAGAGGATGACGATGACGACAACAACAGGTCGGGAAGGACAGTGCGCGAACAAGTGCATCATCTCGACGCCACCGCGCTTGGGCGGGTGACAGTGGTCGACTCTTGCGGGAACTGGGACAGGCAACGGTCGCGACGTGAGTTCGGCGGTATCCGGGGTGTGACACTGCAGCTGCGTGACGAGCAGAGCGGGGTGGAGTGCGGGTACATCGCACTCATGCGAGCGATGGAGGGAAGTTTTGCGATGCCATCGGCATTGAACATTCTCAGCTTCGCCCGCGAACATTTCGACGTGCGTTGCAGGAGTGTGGCACGCTTACCGGAGCTGGACACTTATCAGGTATCGAGCTTCTGCCTCCAACACGGTATCGGATTCCAGCCCAATCCGGAGACAGTGTACACAGCGCTGTACAACTGGGCCGTGCTGAGAGGAACCGGCTCAGTCGAGCGAGGCGAAGACCGACCCCACCCGGCCAACGTCGTGTTCCTGGCCAACCCGCGGGTTCAGAGCGGTGATCTCGGCCACTTTATGAACATTTTTTTTGGCGAGCCACCAAAAGAACAGGCGCCGAAGTCCTCCGCAAAGCTTGCACCGAAGCGCCCCGGCCAGCCACCAAAAGAACAGGCGCCGAAGCCCTCCGCAAAGCCTGCACCGAAGCGCCCCGGCCGACCACGAAAAGGACCGGCACAGAAGCCCCCCGCAGCACCGCGAGGCCGCCCACCGAATACTGAGAGCGCTGCGGTCAAGGCAGCAGGTGCAGCGATCAAGTCCTTGTCGTGGAGCAGCAAAGTCGAGCCCAACCTCGAATTCCCTTTCAACGCCAAGAAGACCGGACCGAATCCGTCCTACGACCTTGATGAGGATTCCTCCCCCACTGACATCTTCAGATGCATGTTCACCGACCTGGTGGTCACCCAGATCATTGGGCACATGAGTGTGTATGCTGCAGGGAAAGAGGGTATCTCGTACGAAGCACCCGATATTGCGGAATTTCTTCGCTGGTGTGCTGTCACATACGCGATGGGGTTGTCCGTGAAACAGGATCTCTACTCGTACTGGTCCGTGGACCCTATCGAACAATGCGCGTTTTTTTCTGAAACCATGTCCAGGAAAAGGTGGCACGATATTCACAGGACGCTGCACTTCACAGACCCCCTCAGTGGAAAGAAGGAACACCCGGACCGACTCATCAAGATAAGAGATATTTTCCAGCTTGTGTCTCTCCAATGGCGGGATGTCTATGCTCCCGATAAAGAACTTAGCTTTGATGAGTCGATCATCAAGTACAAAGGTCGTGTCAGCTTCAAGCAATACATGCCCATGAAACGGCATCGATTCGGTTTGAAGTGTTTTGTTCTGGCTGAGTCACAGACTGGTTACACATTGGTATCGTCAGTGTATACCGGTAAGATTGACACGGATACTAACCCTGGCCCCGTGAACGTTGGTGAGCGTGAACTTCTTGCAGCTGCGGCTCTGTATGCATACTCAGGAAGGCACATGTACATGGACAACTACTACACAAGCATTCCCCTCATGCTAAAATTATACACCTTGGGATTCCACGCGGCCGGAACTGTCCGCAAAAATCGGAACGGGATCCCACTTTTTAGCAAGTCCCAAAAGAAGCGCGGCCGCCCATCCCAAGCGGATAAGGCTGCGGCCCCGAAACGCGGCCATTGCCAGTATCGCCAAAGTTCGCCGATCACGTTCTTGGAGTGGGTTGACAAGCGTGAAGTCCGCATGTTGTCAACACTCCCCATTGGAACAACAATGACCGAGCTTGAGCGTCGCTGCAAGGGGGGAAAGCGGTTGAAGGTCAGTAAGCCAGACATCGTGGTTGCTTACAACAAACACATGGGGGGGGTAGATCGCTGCGACCAGTACCTTGCCCGGGCGACACGATTCATGCAGGGCAAACGATGGTATATGAAAGTCTTCTTTTATTTGCTCGAAGTGTCTGCGTTGAACAGTTTTATCTTGTACAAGCGTCTTGGTAAGAATCGCGGGTCCTTACCCTTCAAGGACTTCAGAAAAGAGCTCATCCGCGGGTTACTTGCTGACAACCGCAGTACTGAGGACTTCAGCCCCGGAACGCGCACACCTCGGGCTAGCGACCACCCGTCGCGCCTGGATGGCAAGTTCCATGCCATTCTGGAAACAGACACCCGCGTTGCGTGCAAATGCCATGTTCGTTTGGTCAAGACGAAATATGTCTGCAAAACATGTGGCGTGGCTCTGTGTCCCGCTCCGTGTTTTACCCGGTTTCACACCCTCAAGAACCACCATTACTACGAGCCGGAAACTCCTGGGACCCAGCGCTTGAAGAAACGAGGCGGCCGCCCTTGCAAGCAGGGGCGCCCTCCCACACTCAAAGGAGTGCGTCTGACGTATACCGAGTCTACTGATGAAAGTGACTGCAGTGGCCAGTAGTTGCGTGAACTGCCCACCTGCCCCGTACCTCAATTTCCTGCGTCTTGCCCGTTATCTCGCCATCACTCCAACCCCCTACCCCCGGAACGCACGCAAAATGACGTCTGCCGCCTTTCTTCTTCTCTTTTGCTCAAGCCCAACCTAGGAAGGAAATCAAAACCACGCGAGAAAACAAAAGATTGTCAAGGTTGCGGTGAAACGTTGTCGACGAATTAGAGACGGTCATAAGCGAGAAGACGATGACAGACTAGTGCAACATCATGTCAAAATTTCGCCTTCCAAGGGCGGCAATGGAAAGATATGCTTCAAAATCGCAAAATTCCAGCCCCAGAATGCCCAAAAGAGCGAAGGCACTCTATAAAAATGAAAAATAGGAAAAAGTGGAAATTAACCTGTAGGTGCTTGGTCGGAGTTGGGTTAACCTCAAATCCCTTTCCAGTAAATCAGGATCGGGCTGTGCTGCGTCCTCAAGGATTGGCACATCTCCCTTTCAGTGCGGCTTGTGGGTTTGACACCCGAAGCCTCGCACACGTGTTCGACTCCTTGGTCCGTGTTTCAAGACGGGTAGCAGGAAACGGAGCTGCTGACCTTCCGTGCCTCCGCACTCGGAAAAGCGATGAGCCTAATTGAGTTGGGCTCAGCATTCAAGAAGGTAACTGGACGACAGTGGTTCAGTGGCCACGAAGCAACAACAACGATCTTAACTGCCGTCGGTGGATCAGTTGTAAGGGGAGCGTCGCGGCGGGCGCAACTTTCGGAAGAGACGGAAGAAGTTACGAGAACATGTGCAGAAGATGGGCACAGCGCAGGCGGAGACCATTTTGTACCCGCAGCACCTGACGTGGGCGGCAACCTCTGCCGGAGAAAGCCTACCCAGCAGGATGGGAACAAGGAAAGACTAACTGGAAACAGAGAGTGGAGATGGTAGAGAGAGTAACAGGCGCTGGACCTCGCAGAGGGTCACCACCCAAGAAGGCGCGGTGAACACATCCCGCCCTGGAGAAATATGTGTGCAACACCGGAAACCACGTTGCAAGGACTGTACAAAGAAGCGTTTGCCGGCGGAAACCTGTTGCCGGTTCAAACAGCACCACCGTGAGGGGGACGGCCTGCGACCACGGGACGCTGCGGTGATTGCACAGCGGACGGCCTGGAGATCGCGCATTGCTGCCAAAGGCATCCCACAGAAAAGCACAGACCCCCACGCACAGCCTGGGGGAGCATCTGCGGTAACGTGAAACCGGAAGAAGCGTGGACGTCTCTCGTACAGGAAGGCACCACGTTAAAACGGGTCCGCAACACACACACACACACACACACACACACACAAAACCAGGGGGGAGGGTAAAGAAAGAAGGAAGAAGAACGGGAAGTTGATCGCCGGCGAACAGGAAGAGAAAGAGAGAGAAAACATGCGATACTCAATGCTGGCGGTGCTGGCTTCGGCGGCGGCGTGCGTGCAGGCGCAGGAGGCGTGGCGCGCGCAGTGCGACGTGTGGCTGAGCGAGGAGCGGCCGGCGGCGTCGTTCGTGATCGAAGTGCACCCGGACTGGTCGCCGAAGGGCGCGGCCCGGTTCAAGGAGATCGTCGAGCAGAACGTGTGGGCCGACGCGAAGGTGTTCCGCGTGGTGCCCGGGTTCGTGGCGCAGTGGGGGATCCCGGCGGAGGCCGCTGACGCGCAAGTGTGGCGCGACAAGCGCATCAAAGACGACCCGCACCGGAAAGACATCTCGAACCTCAAATATCGCGTCACCTTCGCCAAAGGCGGCCCGTCAACCCGCACAACCCAAGTGTTCGTCAACCTCGACGACAACGTCAACCTCGACGCCATGGGCTTTCCCCCCTTCGGCTTCGTCGTTGAAGGCACCGACGTCGTCGAATCCTTCAACTCACAATACGGCCAGCGCCCCAACCAAGGATCCATCCAAAAAGACGGCAACATGTATCTCGACAACGTATTCCCCGGTCTATCCTACATCAAAGCGTGCAACGCCATCGAGTGGAGCGACAAGGACGACGAGTTGTAGGAGGGGGTTGCCAGCTTCTTTTCGACGTTTTTAGACTTGTTTGTTACATTTTTTTTTCTTCTTATTTTCGAGTCGTGCTGCGTGTCGTACTGGGGCGAAGGGAACATCCTTCCGGAACTGCGGTTGCACGCGTAAGAGAACTCCAATGCAACGAGGTGAACACGTTTCAAGGGAGAGAGTACACTCTCCTTTGGGTTCGCCTTCGTAGGTCGTAAATTTGTTGCATTAGTGTGTGTGGGCCTTTGAAGCGTGGATGATGCCTCTCGCGCTCTCCCCTTGAGGTTCCTGGCTCATGCCAAAGCGCCGCCCGGGTTAAGGGGTTGCGGCATCAGGCGTGGGCCAGGGCCAGGGAGGCTGTTCGGAGGGGTCACCACCCACCGTTCGCGGGCTTCGTTACTTCACTGCCCCCGGCCCTTCGTCATCCCGGGGGAGGTCGTAAATTTGTTGCATCAGTGTGATTGTCAGGCCTTTGACTACCCTGAGCAACGCACTATGCGTCGTAGGTCGATTGGTGACGGTCGTTCGTTTGTTTCGTTCACCGGCGCAAGACCTCGGCTCCGGAGGGGGGGAAAAGCTCCTCTTTTCTTGCTTTTTCTTGCGGCTTCACCTCCCCACCAAACCCATTTGAAGGGACCACGAATGCGCTCTCTCTCCAGCTTTGGATTGGTCGCGGAAACCCCAGGAAGCAAAACGAGGTGCATAAAATACTGCGGTGAAAAAGAAAAGAAATCCACAAGGCATTTAAGCAGCGTCTTCTACTTCAAGACGCGCATGAAAACGAACCAATGGGATTTCTCCTGTTCCTACCCACTGTCTGGCGAAACAGCAGACAAGGGAACGGACTTGAAACTGTCAGCGCGGAAAGAAAAGACCTGTTGGGTCTGACTCGAGTCTGGATTTGTGCAGTGACACGAGAGGTGTGGAATAGGTGGAGGCCGCGACAATGGATGCAGCTCCAATGGATGGACCTGGCGGACCGTGGTGCCACGGCTGTGATAGACAGCGGCAGGCAACGCGGCGCAGTTCCAGGCGAGAGGGATGCACCGACTCACGTCATCAGGCAGGATTTGAAATGTGTCCCCCTTCCCCATGGCTGATGCTAGCATCAACCATGCATGAGAGGCAGTGCTCTGCTAAACATTAAGCCAAGATTTCCCCCCGCCCTCCAGCCCAACCATTGATTGGGCTGGGTTTCGATTCACACCGAGAAGCGCAAAAAAGCAGGAGCCACACGAATTCGACCGCAAACCGCGGGATGAGCACCGCTGACGGAACTAAAACAAAGAGGATTTTCTTTCTTGATTTTTTTTTTTGTATAAGCACCTGCTTTGTAGGAAATACTTGAGGAGGCTGCCAGTTGCGAAAGATCGAAGGAGGTAAATGTGCTGCGGCCCACACGAAACACAGGTAAATCTGGGTTTAGTGGCGGGCGTAGCGTTCAACAGTTGTTGTAGTTGTTTTCCCCCCTCTAGCCTCCTTGGAAGTAAGCACAGGGCAGCCCCTCGAGTATTTTTACCAAACATGAAATGGTTGGAAAAAATGAGAAGCTCGTCGCCGCAAACCGTGGCGTTTTCACTTGCGTCCTGAATCCAGCTTTACGTACAATCGGTCAGGCACTGCGTTCAACGAAAACAGCCTCTTTCTTCCCACCGTCATGTTCATTAGTTTCGAATCAGCCGCGGCTGTGCCAGTGACGAGCTCTTGTTTCGACAATCGTGACAAACACACCAATAATCACATGTTGGTACCCCCGAAAAGGAAGCCCGCAACTACGTGGGAGCTCCGCAATACGGGGGAGGGCTACATTCTTAGACTCCATCTGCAGCTGGTGGCTAACGGAGTGTCTAAACGGCTTTTATATAAGCTTGCCACTGCCGGCGAAATAATCCAGTACACTTGTAACATGTAGCCGTCGCCGTTTTACAAGCAATACAGAGTTTCGGGGGTACCACATGTCCTTTCTACCTTCGACTTTGCACCGCGCGACGGTGAGGGCGAAGGAGCAGACGGAGGTGGATGGGCGCCAGTAGAAGGAAGGATCGGATGCGCATCCGGCGACACGTGCAGAATGTCAGCAGCAGGGGTTAGGTTTTCGGGCTCGGCTTCAAGGTGTGGCGCGCTAGAGGGGCTACCACACGACCCCTCGAGCAAGTGATAGCAATAGCCGGCGTCATGGGCAGTCGCGAGGGATCAACCGGTAGTTGAACCGCACTGACAGCCCGTCAAGCAGTTGGCCGTTGCCTGCGTGTCCAATCTTTCTCAGACCACCTTTTCTTCTTTTTTTTTTCTTTCTTCCCGACTCGGTTTGACTCAGAGTATTAGCTACAAATCTTTTTCGGCGCCGCCAGATTCGGACAGACCCGGGCGTTATGATCTGAAGGAGGGGCTCGTTCCTGTTTCGGGGGCCTGTACAAAGGGGAGGAGCCAACACACAGTACTGGTCTCCTTGAACGGGATAACCACGCAGTCTTTTATCCCCGAGGTTTTATTATCCCTCAATCGAACCAGGTTGTACATACACACCTTCTCCGGTAGCTCCCGGCTCAGCCAACTTCCGCGGCCTTCTTAAAAGGCCTTGCCCCAGGCACGAGCCCAGCGTGCTGTGACGAACCCGTGAAGAGAGCAGTACTGCAGCTTTCGCATATCCTTGTTCTTGCCAACAGGCCGGATGGCTCCTCTGCGGTCGGCCACCCGGCAGTGCTATTCTTTCGTGATACCAATTGTAAGCTCGAAAGAGCTGGCTTATCATGTGCACTCACTAACAGGCTAACTTTCCCCGGCACGTACAAAGAAGACTTTGTTGTTTGTGAGCTCCGTACTGGCAATCCCCCCGGCGCGTAGAAACAAACATCGCGCCCTGTTATTTTCAGCTCAAAGCATTTGCAAAATAACACGAACAGCCTCTAGGCAAAAACCCCGTTTTCACATTTCTTCTGTTCAGGGCCACTAGCTAATCCTGGAAGTTCGACCAGGTTTACCCCGGTGGATGCTTGGCGTCTCCCGAGTATTCACGATGCCAACGCGTTCGGCGCACTACAATCAGCGCTTCTTTTCCGCACCGTGTTGCTGAGTGTGATGGACCTTTCTTCGGAGGGGCTCACGCACTCAAAGATCGACTTATACGCACCGTGTTGCTGCAGTGAACGGGGCCCACTTATTAGCCCGGACTCTGCTACATTGACTCTACTCAAGTGTTTCCTTTCCATGGGCTTCGTCATCATGGAGACCAACCCGAACAACGCAAAAGCACACACGTAGTACTTGTCGTTCCTGAACCCAGCCCGACGACAACGACACCCCCCCCCCCCCCCCGTTTCGCACCCCGCACTTGTCATGCGTATGACTAAGTACTGTCATCACGTTCTCGTGCTGCAGAGCTTGGGGTAGTGTGATGGCTCGCGCACTCGAAGTTCAGCTTGTATGCTGCAGAGCTTGGGATATAACATGTTTTATGTTTTTGTTCCACAAGTGCAAGAAGTGTCACACGACGAGCGCTTTTTTTTCTTTCTGACAAAGTCGTCATCGAATGCACTTGTCGGGCGACGCGTAGTCTGTACTCATTCGTACGTAGTGCACCCTCCGTACGACATGAGCGAGCTTATCCTCTGGCAACGATGTCTTGACGCGTGCCTACTGCACGAATCGTTGTACGTGGCGCACACGTGAGCTGCTGAATACCGCACGTGGCTCAGCGACAACACATGCTGAATACCGCACGTGGCTCAGCGACAACACATGCTGAATACCGCACGTGGCTCAGCGACAACACATGCTGAATACCGCACGTGGCTCAGCGACAACACATGCTGAATACCGCACGTGGCTCAGCGACAACACATGCTGAATACCGCACGTGGCTCAGCGACAACACATGCTGAATACCGCACGTGGCTCAGCGACAACACATGCTGAATACCGCACGTGGCTCAGCGACAACACAGTCGAAGTCGGACGCGACATGCGGTCTGTGTGGAAGGCAAGCGACAAGTTCGCTGCCCTCCGCAGCTGCGCACTGGGAATGCTGAATACATGCCCAGTTGTCACTGAAGTCGACTCGGGGTTCTCAACCTTGAGTACGATCTCAGGCCAGCGGCTGACCCCGAAGGAGCTCTCGCTCAGGGCAAAACTCCTCATCAACGGCGACATCACACAGTGTTTGGCTCCAGGAGACTGCGACGATGAGTACCCGACGGGTAGTGAAGAAGAAGGTGAATTGAATACCCCGCTTTTTCCCCGCTTTTTCCCCGCTTTCCCCGCCTTTTCCCCGTTTTTCCCCGCTTTTTCCCCGCTTCTTCCCCACTTTTTCCAGATTTGGGGGGAAGAAAAAAGCGGGGATCCCGCTTTTTTTTAAGGCGGGGGACAAGCATGGTATGAGAGTCGAAAAGAGAGTCGAAAGTGCGACTTGAGCCAGGCAGCGGTCGACTGGTCGGCCACTGCCTGGCCCATGGACAACCATTGTGAAACGAGTGGTCCGCCAGTGGTAGGCCACTGCCTGTCTGTCCGGCCAATGGGCATACCTTTTCAGGGATCATAGGTGTCACGGAATGTTTGGCAGCCGCTGCTAAACATCCCGTGGGGCAACGAAAGTGGAAAACGGGCACACCTGCCCGCCCTCGTACTCGCCGACTCAGTCTTTGGAATCGCAAGAACGTTCGTTTGGTCAGCATCCGGGAATGTTCTCGCAGCCATCGAAGCAATGTACACGGCGGCGGAGTCCAGACGTCTCAGAAGCTGGACTTAAAGAAGGTGCGTCCGAGTCACACCCGAGAAGAAGCGGGTGTGTGGCAACCAACACGCGTGCAAATGCGCACCAGAAAAGCGCGTGTGAATGCGCAGCTTTAGCTTCCAGCTTCTGAGGCCGAACCTCACCGTGTAGCTGTTTCTCAACCCCTACCGGGCGCCCCCTTCTGGTCCCCCACTCTTTGTTTGCGGAGTCTTCTTCTCACTCCTTGCTTCTTTTTTTTCTTTTTTTCTTCTTCTTCTTTTTTTTTCTTTTTTTTTTTTTCGTATCCCAATTTCCTCCTGTTGTTGCGCGCTGTTCGGCTCTGGTCTCTGTAGGAAGATGCAGGAAAGGACGAGCCAGCTGTCAACGATCTTCGTGTGTTTGCCACGTCTCCCGGTAGCGGGTTCCCCTAGCCCGAGGGTAGGAGTAAAAAAGAAGCGAAACCGACGAAACGGATTATATAGAAGTGGATTCCGAACAAAGTGGGGTACAATCCACTTCGTCGCAATTCCGGTTGTACGTAATCCACTTTTGTCGCGCCCCAAAAAAAGAAGAAAAAAAAAAAAGAAAATGCGCCCCAAAAAAAGAAGAAAAAAAAAAAGAAAAAAAAACGATTGTATACGACAGAACAGCGCCAGGTCTACTTGAACCGTACACTTTCTGCTTCCCCGTTTGCTGCATCAACACTACGCACGAGGCCATGCACTTCGTGATGAGTCGCCCGAGAGTCGAAGTTGGCGTCGAAAGCCAGGAAGTTTCATACCGTTCCGAAGTCGACCTCCTTCCGTGTCCTGCGGTAGCCATTGTCATCCAGCATCATCATCATCATCATCATCATCATCATCATCATCATCATCATCATCATCATCATCATCATCATCATCATCATCATCATCATCATCATCATCATCATCATCATCATCATCATCATCATCATCATCATCATCATCATCATCATCATCATCATCATCATCATCATCATCATCATCATCATCATCATCATCATCATCATCATCATCATCATCATC
This sequence comes from Diplonema papillatum, assembly GCA_030068145.1. Taxonomy (NCBI): domain Eukaryota; phylum Euglenozoa; class Diplonemea; order Diplonemida; family Diplonemidae; genus Diplonema; species Diplonema papillatum. The sequence goes on from JAPJBO010000582.1 coordinate 51,458, forward strand.
ATCATCATCATCATCATCATCATCATCATCATCATCATCATCATCATCATCATCATCATCATCATCATCATCATCATCATCATCATCATCATCATCATCATCATCATCATCATCATCATCATCATCATCATCATCATCATCATCATCATCATCATCATCATCATCATCATCATCATCATCATCATCATCATCATCATCATCATCATCATCATCATCATCATCATCATCATCATCATCATCATCATCATCATCATCATCATCATCATCATCATCATCATCATCATCATCATCATCATCATCATCATCATCATCATCATCATCATCATCATCATCATCATCATCATCATCATCATCATCATCATCATCATCATCATCATCATCATCATCATCATCATCATCATCATCATCATCATCATCATCATCATCATCATCATCATCATCATCATCATCATCATCATCATCATCATCATCATCATCATCATCATTAGTTTTGTATCAGCCGCGGTTGTGCGAGTGACGAGCTCTCATTTTATCCATATCTTAGCTCCCGTTCTCGCGGCAGATCTCGTCAGACAGTACGGAGAACAGAAATAGGGCCTACCGTAAGTAAGATATGTGGACAATGGCCGAAACCACCAATGACCAACAACCAAGGTACCCACCGATCCTCTTACCTCGTGTAACCACCACTCTTACAACACTCAGAGCACAAAGGATATCTTCCCATAACGACGAAGGCCACTCGGAGACTTTAAAACCCCGGAGGTTCAAGCGAACTTTAATAAACTCTAGAAACTCCGCTGCACCCGCATCACCAACACCACACATTCGCAGGGGAAGCTGGCACCAGGGGGAAGCAGGGCGGAAAAAAAAAAAAAAAAAAAAAAAAAAAAAAAACGGGGGAAAGAAAACAAAAATTAAGACGAAAATACAGTAACGCAAAAGAGTTAAGCTGCCCCCCTCCCTCTTCCCCCCACCTGCCCCGGCATCGTCGACGATGATGCAAATCCAGCGTGGCACGAAGTCGGAGGGTCACCACGACGCGTTTCTCTATGAAGACGGCGGGTCTGTGATCAGGACGCTGCCGGCGCACACCGACGAAGAAGAGGGGAAGCGTCGCGAGAATGGCATCAGCTATTCCGAGGTGGAAGAGCAGTGTCGGATCAGCAGCGGCATCGGTTCGGGGAGGAGGGATGAGAGTCGGCTGGTGGATGATGGCGGCTTCCACCACCAGGACATGATCGAGAAGGTGCTGCAAGACGATCCGTCGTTTTCGCCGTCGCCCATGTCGAACCTCAGTTCCTCTCTGACCAGCAAACCCCGCGTGAACAACCCGCGCATATCGGACGCTCCCCAAGGGCTGGGCTCCGCGGCCAACGGCAACTTGATCCACACGGAAGTCCCCTTGAACCCGACGCACCCTGCCCCGTTCCGCGCGCATGCCCCAATGGGCGGCTTCGACCACCCGATGGGCATTTCCTTCGACGCGGGGTACGGCCACAGCCGCTTCTACCCGCCGATGCACCAGCCGGCACCGCACCTGAACCCGGCCAGCGGCCCGATGCCCTTTTACCCGCCGCACGGCCTCCCGCCCCACGCCATGTGCCCCCCGGACTTCGGCATTTCGGGGCCGATGATGTCGCACTCGTATCCTCCGTACGCGGGGATCTACCCGACCAGCCTGCCACACAACTCGCACCACCACCACCACTCGATGCACGGGATGATGCGGCCGCCCAGCACGAACAACTCGAGCAACGGCATCATCATCCCCGTCATGCAGGACAACACCAACCGGCAGACCATCTGCGTGCGCGCCCTCTGCGCCGCGGCCGTCGTCATCTACCAGCAAGGGCAGCTCCTCGCGATGCAGCAGCAGGCTTCTTGATACGACCCTTGCGCATCATGCCTGCGCACGCAACTCTCCACGAACGTTGGGCCACCCATCGCCGCGCCGCCCTTCCCCCTCCCCCGACGACACGGTGGTAAGGGCCTTCTCCCTGTGACGGATTCGCCTGTGCTCTCGTAGCACGGGTGGTCCTGCTGGCTGTGACGAGCTACGAACAGCCGCCTGACAAACCAGACTCACACCGCTGTCCTGTCTGCAGACACTCAGGTTCCGCGCTGATGATGGTCCGCCTTATAAGTCCGTGGCTTAAAGGACCGAAACACGGCGCAGACGGGACCAGTGCGGTGTTGAGCACATATCCATTCCAAGCACGTTCTTGCAATCCCCCCCCGACGAGCTACGAATAGCCTGACGAACCAGCCTCGCGCCGCTGTCCTGTCTGCCGCCACTCAGGTTCCGCGCTGATGATGGCCCGCCTTATGTGAAGCCGTGGCTTGAAGGACCGAAACAACGCCAACGAGCGCATTCAGCAATGGTTGTCGTGGAACAGTCTGAGTTGTCATGGCACAGCCTTGCAGGCCAGTACTCAAGAGTCCCATTGAGCACAATCGGGTTTGGACCAACGAGCGCGTTCAGCCCTGGTGCTCGTAGTGATATCTTGCAGGTCAAGTAGTCAAGAGTCTCACTGACGCAGGCAGCACAAGTCAGATTTGGACCAACGAGCGCATTCAGCCCTGGTGCGCGCCATACCTTGCAGATCAAGTGTTCAAGAGTCTTATTGCCGCAGCTCGCGTCATTTTCACAACGAGCGCAGTCAGCACTGCTGTCTGAGATTACGCGCTTGTCTTGAGGGAGTGCACTCTTGCATAGCCTCGATTGATGTTCCCGCCAAAGCAGAAGAGACACTTTCATAGCTAGTTGCGGTGGTGGCACAGCCGTGGCAGGCCAATACATGCACAAAGTATCTACACACAACGGTCTCACGTGCCGCCCCTAGTTCGTCCGTCAAACAGCGTCCTTCGAGGTCAGCATGTCTTCGCCCGCAGCACAGCGTTGGTGGTGTTGAACCCCCTGGCACCGCGAATATTCTCCTGGCGCTTATGTAAAAAATGTGTGAGCGTGGCTGCCCCACGGTGAGGTCCAGCCGCAGAAGCCGGAGTTCAAGCGGCGTGCCCGAGCCGCACCGGTGTGCTGCAACCAAAACGCGTGTCAGCCCACACACACCCAAAAAAGTGTGTGAGTATGCGTGTGTGTGTTTAAGTTACAGGGCTTTGAGTGGGTAACGTCTGAATCGAAGTATAGCCCACTTGTCACTTTCACCAGTCGGCTTTGAGTTTTCGACACGCTGCTTTTGGGTCCTGTGACTCCTCTCCGAAGGGTGGGTGGGGCGGGATCCTTCGGGGGACGGATAGAGCGTGGGAGGCTGTCAGCTTGTCCATCCGGCACTCGGCTCAAGACTTCTGTTTTCATCTTGTGGTGTTAGCTGCACGGGGGTTTTGGCCCGTGCAACAGCTGAGTGTGCGTGTGACACCCACTTTTTCAACTCCCGCTTTTTACTCCAGCTTCTGAGGCTGGATTCCATGGACCATTACCGACAGCCGGCAGCTGGAGAACCACAGGGCCTCTGACGACCAGCTTCCGGCATATCGGGGTCTCTCAGGGGCCGCTGTGCTGAAGGAACTTCCGAAAACGCGATAGGAGACCTTCTCCTGATATAGAAATGCGGAGGCTTGTCCTCCCGAACTTCCGACCCTCGCAAGAAGGTCGTTTGTACGAGCTTCGAATTCCTGTGAGGGTTGGTTTGGATGAATTGGCGGCTTGATCGTCCTGTTCAGGGCACGGCACAGGGGCAAGCAAAACAGTCGCATGTCAGAGAAGGCCGTGTTACGGAGCACGCCTGGTCTAGCCCGTGATCGTCCCAGCTGCCTACCGCGCCGGTGAAACTGAGCGACCGCAAGAACGGCGGGCGGTGTAGCTACTCCAAGCATCGACTGGTACCCCCCAAAACCCGTGTTGCGTAGTGTCAGCGTAGTTGTCGTGCGGGGTTTGTGAAACGGGCGAGGGCTACATGTTCCAAGTGTACTGGCGGCAAGTTGTATAATGTGTCAGAACCGTTTAGACACACACACACAGTTGGAGTCTAAAGATGTAGACCTACCCCGTATTGCGGAGTTCCTGCGTATTTTGTGGAGTTTTTGCGTCCTTCGTTACTTCGGCTTTTGGCGGGTACCAATCGAGTGCTATAAAGAGCAGGTGCCGGCAGGCAGGCAAGTACGGTCCAGGCACGTTTTGCAAATCCCCACCCACCCACCCCCTAAGGCCCGCAGTGTTGGCTGGATACGTTGTGATACGCGTTTCAGCCCAGTTGGTGATACGTGATACGTATCACATATCCTTCCAACACTGCCAGGCAGGTCTCCCCCCCCCCATTTCGGACGGTTTTGAACACGTTTCCCGTTCGGCGCAATCATCGTCCCAGGGGTACGGCTGCTTCTTTCTGGTCGACGGGCCGCGTCCGCATCAAAAAGTTAGGCCACCGCACGCGGTATTTCTGAAGCTTTCTTAGTACTAGCAATCTCGCGGGTTGCCCCTCAATGTATTGTGCAGGCTAAAAAAGACGTAGGCAGCATGTTTTGGTGGTTGATCAGAATTCCTCCCTGGATATACACAGGGTAAATACAAGTGGGAAAACGATCACCGGGCACGCACAAACAAAACGAAGCGCCTGTCTTGTTTGCCGACCCGCGCTCGAACAATGGACCGCAACCCCCCCACCCAATTCCCCCACGATCATGCTCGCCCTCACACCTCGGTCAGAAGGGTCCCGAGCCCGGAGAAGAAGTAACCCAGAAGAAAACACCAGGATACTAGCTCGAATTGGCCACTGTCAACCGCGGTGACCGGCACTCATCCGTCCCATGACGGTCTAAACCCGGCTCACGTTCCCTGAGTGATCAATCCAGCACTGCATAGGCAATTCTGCTTGTCTATGCAGTGCTGTGGAAAGCGGAAGTGTTGAAGAGGTACCCCCCTTTAGTGAAGAGTGTAAAAAGAAATTTGGATCCAGACCAGGACGAATAATAATAGCAGTTATTTTACGCGTCTGGCTGCCAAGGAAGGAAGGAAAAAGGCCGCTCCTGGTCCAGGAACGTGACGGTCAACCACATCTTGCAAAGCTTGAGTCAGAGTCAGCACAGTGCTACAACCCCGTCCGCTCTGCCCTGCGGCTGACCGTCTCGACAAGCTTATGTTCAGCGCGAGCGCCAAGCCCCAAGGTGCGCCACGCCTTGATGCTTTAGTTTGGGAAATCGGTAGCCACTTGACCCGTAGGCCCGTGGCTCTGCAGTACCGCCGAACACGTGAAACTTGGCTCCCGTGTAGCAGGCTTTCCCTGGTACCCCTTTTTTCTGGCTGCCAAAAAAAAAAAAAAAAAAAATACACAACCACTATCTGAGCCTGCTACTGTTCGGCACATCATGCCTGCCCGGGAGTATTCGACAAATCAAATAGTAACACGTGTGTTATTATTCGACCCTCTTCTCGGGTCCAAAGTCAGAGCTAGTGCCTGGGTCTCCACACAGAGATAATGGAAAAAGTAGCGTCCCCTCGTCCGTTCACTGTTTTCTTTCCTCATTTTCTTCTTCTCCCCCAATACACGGTTGTACGGGCCTCCTCCCCGTGACGGATTAGCCTGTGCGCTGGTAGCACGGGTGTTCCTGGCTACGAACAGCCGCCTGACAAACCAGACTCACACCGCTGTCCTGTCTGCAGACACTCAGGTTCCGCGCTGATGCTGGTCCGCCTTATTATTATGTGTTCGTGGCTCGAAGGACCAAAACACGGCGCAGACGGGACCAGTGCGGTGTTGAGCACACATCCATTCCAAGCACGTTCTTGCAATCCCCCTCCCCCAATTCTGTACCGACCGACAGTTGTTGTCAGCATCGTATTCGCAAGCAATCGTTCCCCAGCCCCCCTGTCTACACATTAACCTAAGATTTCACCCTTGTAGAACGCAAGAACCGTTTCAAACCAACTGAGAGCTGTGTCTACATTGATCCGCCTAGTCTGCATGCACACGGTGAGAAGCTGGAGTTAAAGCCGGGCTGAAAACGCGGGTGTCAAGCACACTTTTCGGGTGTGACTTACACGCGTTCTGGTTGTAGCAAACCCGCTTTTTGGGTGTGACTCGGGCACACCCTCTTCAACTTCAGCTTCTGAGGCTGGACCGCACTGTGCAGCAAGAGATCTCGGCAAGACCGCCCACTTGCGCTGCGAGGCGCGTTGCCCGATGCTACGATCGGATTTCAAAGGGAAGACGAACGGCCTCGGTTCACTCTAGCGGAGCACGAGTCTACGATGTCAAACAGAACAGTTTTCACTCGCGCAGCGAGGGTCTTAGAAACACCCGACACGACGCAGGAGAATCCGGCGGTGCAACGAAGCCCGCTTGAGTGTCCGGTGAAGCTCTGCAGCCCCACGGCTGCGACAGCGCTCGGCGAGTGCAAGCATGTCACAGCCGTACCGGGAATGTGGGACGGAAGGCACCGCTTCACTCCAACCACCGCTGGTGCAAACAAGAACTGAATGTCCGGTGTAACCCCTCCCCCCCGGACCAGTGCGGTGTTGAGCACATACCCATTCCAAGCACGTTCTTGCAAAAAAACCCCACCCTCATCGTGCAACCACCCCGCCTCCCCGAACAACAAGTGGCTGTTGTTTTGTGTTTCCCCTCAACGATGTGGCGACCGCACGCGACGCCGTTTTCCCAGTAAGAAGCAAGAAGCCCCCGCGTAGTCGGCCCCACAACGAAGGAGGCGACCCGCCGAAGCGGTAATCGAAAGAAGAGTAACCAATCAGTCGCGAAACCATCTCAGCACTGCAAATAAAAAGAAAGTAGAGAAACCCCAGCGGAAGAAAAGTATTAAAAAAAAAACGTACTTTCACCACCCCCTCGCTCCCCCTGAACAAGTGTGTGCATCAATGCCAAGAGGCCCACGCAACGGCACCCTAGGAATCAAATTACTAGGCTAGGGGGTTCAGGGAAGAAAACGGCGCTCTTCCCTTGAAAAGTATGCAAATGCCAGGGAATAGATGACTCTAGGGCTCTTGGGTCTGTGCTGCTCACGATTGCAGGAGTTGGTAAACCGAACCTGCTCCGATCGTAAAGCAGGACCGACCCTCCGCCCCTTTCGTCGAGCAGAAAGCGTAGAATAAGCATACGCAGTGGAGTCCACCCTCAGAGCTGGCGTTGAAACAGCGGGTGTCACGAACCCGCTTTTCGGGTGTGGAGTTGCACGCGTTCTGGTTGTAGCGCGCCCGCTTTTCGGTGTGACTCGGTCAGACCCTCTTTAACTCCAGCTTCTGAGGCTGGACCTCTCGCAGGTGGGGGTGGTCGAATACACGCGGTACCTTGACTACAAGACGTTACCCTGTATAGAAGAGGCATTTTGGAAATCTGGAAGAAGTTGGATTTTTTCTTGGTCCGCATAGCAGACCTTTTTCGACGGTTTTCTGATCGCGATGAGCTCCGATGAAGAGAACCGTCAAGAATAGACTCGGGGACCAACGATTATGTGCGTGGTTCGTGGGTCTTTACCAGATGCACCGAGCATGGAAACCACAGGTTTTCATTGGGAAGGACGGGAATCGACCCACTGGTGACATTTCTTTGCTGGCACTGTAGCAGACCTTTTTCGGCGAATGTGTGCTCACGTTCAGCTCCGATGAAGAGAACTGTGAAAAATAGACCCGGGGACCACAAATTATGTGCGTCTTCCGATAAATATTTTTTTTGTTTCCGATAAATATTTTTGATACGGGTTCCTGGGGACTAGTCCCCAGTGCGAAATGTGCCCAAGGGGAGTCCCATTGGGCAAGCAATTTCATTGGATTTTGCGAGGACCCTAAGTAATCCGGAGCCAGTGTGATAGACCTCTGTGATGTGGGCCGCTTCACTGCTCGTCTGCATGTGGACTGCTCTGTACCTGTGCCCTTCTCCGCGCTTGCAAGAACAAGGAGGTTCCCGCGGGTTCCGGGTTTGCGGTACTTTTTTTCTATTAGTTTTTCGGGAAAATTGCAGGATCGCCACGGCGAATACACGGTAAAGTCCAGCCTCAGAAGCTGGAGTTAAAAAGCGGGGTTCACACCCGCTTTTCGGGTGTGACTCGGGCACACCCTCTTTAACCCCAGCTTCTGAGGCTGGACCTCACCGTGTACAAGAGGTACCGCTTGTATTCGACCCCCCCCCCCCAGGCCCAGAAAGAGCTGCGACTCACCTGTTCTTAACTCCGGAGAGATCCTTCTCTGCCGCAAAAAAAAAAAGGAACCTTGTGCGGATTCCTTATCTTCTTTTTTCTCACCTCCTCTAGCCAAACTCTGACAGCCATCCCTCCCCTCCCCCTCTGCTAGCTCTCTTTTGCTTCCTCCTCGTCTTTTCTCCCCGTTTCTTCTTCTTTTTCCCACTCCACTTTTTTCTCTTTGTCAATTTTTGTCTTCTTTTTATTCCCCCCCATCCCCCCTTTGAAGCCAAACCTCTCCTCTCCCCTGTTTTGGGCAAATTGATGTTGTTCTGGTAGCACCGTAGCAGCAGCAAACCCGACCATGTCGCCTTGGGGGGGGGGGTTCACGCGCAACAAAAAAAAGGGCAGAACCCAGACAGGGGTTCTCACTCGATTTCTACGGCGTATCCAAAGCAAAACACCAGTTTCCCCCCAGAATTGGTAAGCCGGGTCGGGAGGTTTCCTTCGCCATCCTTTTGTCTCTTCACTTCGTTTTTTTTTTTTTTTTTTTTTTTTTTTTTTTTTTTTTTTTTGACCCGAGTCTTTCTCCAGCTAAGTTTCTAGCCCTCGCAACGATGCCAGTCTTTTTTTTTCTTCTTTTTCAGACCACACGGGGTGTGTCCCGTATTGAGGTACCACGTTTGCGAAAGGAGCACCTTGGGGGGGTCCATTCCCCCAAGGCGCCCCGGCTGATAGACTGTGTGACAGGCTATAATTGCCTGTGATAGCCTACGATAGCTTGGGTTAGAAAATGCAAAGAAACTGCGGCGATAATCTGCATCGCCGGCGTCGCGGTTATCTCTTCGCACGCGATGTACCATGGTTTCGCCTCTTCCGCTGGTCACTGTCATATAGACAGCGGCAAGTCGAGGCAGTTTTGATGCACTTCCAGGAGATAGAACTGGACTGGTTCACCTTGGGGCACGGATTAGCCTGTGCTCTCCCTTAGTAGCATGGACCTGCGACCTGGGCTAGCTGCCCAAGACTAAATTCAAAGCGAAATTTCTTCTTGAGAGTATGCCAACACTGCAGGAAATAGTTGACGAGACCTCTTGAGTTTCTGCTAACCGCGAATTGGGGAGTCGGGAGAACCTACAAAGCCAAAAACAGGACCGACCCCCCCCCCCCCCCCCCCCGGTCGGGTTTCGCTCGCGACCGTTTCCTGAACAATCCTTCACTAAATCCGCGGTTAAATAACCTGGCCTCAGTGGTGCAAGCACCACGCGCTCTTCAAACCCAAGAAACATTTCCCCCCCGTTCGTGGAAAAAGCGGAGAATAAAAACACCTTCTTTTTTCCATCAAGAGCTGCAATTCAACTATTCTTGGTGTCGGTCGCAACACTTCCAAACGTGGCTAGCCATAGTTAAAGGATGTAATCATGCCTACATCCCTCATACTACCGCCTCACCTCAATGGTCAACCGGTGACCCTAAAACACCGAACCTTTAAACCACAGTAAACGCTAAATAAAACTCGCACCCGCTGCCCTGTCTACTGACACTCTAGTCTGTACGGTGTAGGATTAGCAGCCACCACCACTGCACACCACTACGTAGTATCCTCTACGGGCTGCAGGACGGTATGTGGGTAGCACTAGCAGCCACTACACGTCCGTGCGTTTCAACCAAATGCGCACTCGAAAAGCGGGTGTGACGCCCGTGTTTTAACTCCAGCTTTCGGAAGCTGGACACCGTGTTTTCAGCCTTCTTGCCGCGGTGAGTGAGAGGGGGATATGCAAGAACGTGCTCGGCATGGTTCTATTCTCTACACCGCACTAGTCCCGTACGATACCATCCACGCAGGATGTGAAGTGGTACCCACATACCGTCCTACAACCCGTAGAGGATACTACGTAGTGGCGTGGTGGTGGTGGCTGCTAGTAGCATACCATACATACACTGTACCCGTAGGACTACGCTGCTAGTGTACAGGCGATACCATCCACCCGTGTTTCCGGCGAGACTCAACCGGCTATGCGTCGGCACAATGCTAATAGGTCTCAGAATCCACATGAGGCAATGCTCCCAAAATCCATACCTGAAACGGAACATACCCAGTTTCACTGGAGTGCCCGTTCCCGGCAACCTACGAGAGAACGAACCTGTAAGAGTGCCAACGCTACTCTTTTTTATAACGTAGTCTATTCATGATAGCCAACTACATATAAAGGTGTCACGGGATAAGCCGACAGCCGCTTAACGGCTGCGAAGTGCATGCAGATCCGTGTGGTGCCGTGTACTTAAAGTTCCCAATGCTTAACGGTTTTATCACGTAGATTACCCCCTCAGGTGACATCACTTTATTTTTAGCCATACTTCAACGCTCTTGACCAGATATATAGGGGCGAAGTGCCCCGTTTTTGGGACAACTCACCCTCTGCGGATACCCGTACCCGTGCCAGGGGGCGTCCATCCCCTCGGCGACAGCTGCGTCCCCAAGCAGCTTGCGCCACATTCCGGAACAACCCGGCTGACCGCTGGCAGTTTTACGCAGCTCCAGGAGATAGGGATGGACCTGAGAGTGCACCGTAGTTCACCGTGAAAAAAACGTCCTGAAGGACGCGCAACGGACTTCATCAACGGTCACACGGAGACACTAAACCCCCAGAATTTCAAGCGAACTTTAACTCTAAAGAAATGTTCTCAAAACAGGCCGGTAAAAAAAGGGGGTTTTAACCACGTTTCTGGTGAAAACCTTTTTGTGCTTGGCCAGAGACACAGAGGCCACAGGACCCGCAGAACCCACAGGTGGGGTCCACAGCAAGGTGGCGAAGCAGCAACACGCCCACGAAGGTCGTATACCAGGATCACAGGCCATTCAAAAAAGCTCGCGCGTTGTTGAACGCTTACGCCCGCCACTGAACCCAGATTTACCTGTGTTTCGTGTGGGCTACAGCACATTTACCTCCTTTGATCTTTTGCAGCTGGCAGCCTCCTCAAGTATTTCCTACAAAGCAGGTGCTTATACAAAAGCGTTACGGATATTCAACCTGCGCAAACCATAGGCAGCACCACAAATACACGAAAAAGAGACGGTCAGACAGTACCAAGAAGACAGACAGTCACCTACTGCGGCACCATACTGAGGAGGGCCTACCGTAAGTAAGGTATGTGGACAATAGCCGAAGCCACCAGTGACCAACGACCAAGGTACCCACCGATCCTCTTACCTCGTGTAATCACCACTCTTACGACTCTCAGAGCACAAAGGATATCTTCCCTTAACGACGAAGGTCACCCGGAGACTTTAAAACCCCGGAGTTTCAAGCGAACTTTCACTCTTTAAAAACGATCTTTCCGGCCATGTTACGGATTTCTCAACCGTGCTTTTTCCGAATTTCGGGTCGGTAGAAAAAACACATTGACAGCAATGTACGCGAAAAAAGCCTTCTCGTAGAACTTGTTCGAAAGAGGCCCTTCCACTCGGAAAACAGTCTTTCTAGCTGAGACACTCCAGACACTGTATGAGTGCAGAAATTGGTTGCCCATTTCCACGGGAGGTAGCTGCATGTCATGCTGATGACAATCCGGCGTAGAGCCTCACCCCCCACCTCCCACTCCCCTGCTTTTCTCTCCTCGACATCTTGCCCCATATTTTTTTTTCTTTCTGTTTCATTCCCCATTCCCTGCACACGCCTTTCCCCCCCCCCCCCCCACTTTTCTAGAGGCTCTGTAAACCGAGTTTCTATTCCAATTTTTTTTGGCCCCCTATCCTTTCCATCAGGTCACGACGAACACGTGGGAGGGGGGGGGGGGGGGGGGGATGATAGAAAAGAGAAGCAACACGCAACAAACCGATGCAGGATAGGTGCAGCGCGCCTTGTGTTTGTGTCATCGTTTTTCTCCCTGCGAATATCGGATCAAGCTGCGTCTGATACGGCTGTTGTATGGATCGCCTACGTACACTCCAGCTGCGCGTGCCTTCATTGCGAAGGTTACTGATGCGGCCGCCAGGGTGGCAGCTGTGTCAGGTCAAGTAGCGAGAACTCGGGCCCTGTGATGGCTGAGTGCACACCTAAGCAGGGCTGCATCCCCGTGTTGTAGCCGTGTTGTGCAACAGGCGGCTTGGGGGGCAACCTCCTCATCACTACAGGGCACAACCATTTCGCGACCGTGGTTGGACAGTCGAGATTGCCTGGGGCGGGTCTCCATGAAGACTACGCCTGCTGTCTCCGGCTGCTTCTGCAAATAAGCACCCGAGGTGGCCTCCAGTCGCAAAATCTCAAATACCGTGCTGTGGTACCATCAGCTCTGCTGACGGCTCTTTAGAGGTGGATGCAATAGGTACATGCGAACTAACGCTGGCAATAGCAGCAGATGTGTTGATGGAAAAAGCCAATCGAGTGAGAACACACGAGTGCAGCAAGTACGCAAATTGCCTATAGCAACACACTGCAGAGATCAAGGGGAGTTACCTTCGTCGCCAGCTATCGGCAACGATTGCAAACCGACATCAAAGTTGCGCGTGAAACAGCCGTGGTAAATACCTCAAAGTAACCCCCACGGTAGGCGCCCAAGAGGCCCTTAGTTTGTGCGCACAAGCGGACCTTACCTGCTTTAAAGGGGGGGGGGTCGAATAACAACACCTGTTTTATTATTCGATTCGTCGAATAATAAAAAATAGTTCCGGGTGGCCGAACAGTAGCAGGATCAAATAGTGGGAGTGTGTTTAGACAACCAGACGTGTGTCGAATAACTGTTATTATCCCCCGCGAGACGAGTTCACCCGCCGGCCACGAGCGCCCGCTGCAGCACCAACTCCGGTGCCGCCACTCACTGTTGCAGAGCCGCAACCTGCAGCGCGCCTCCGGAGCGACTTACGTCCGCCAGAGCAGCACGAAGAGAAGTGAGGAGACCGGAGTGAAGGGCTTGGGTTAGTCATCATATCTTTGCGCATGACCCCCACTTTGTCGACGCACGCTTCATACTCCGGCCACGTGGCGAAGTTCAGTGTTCTTGGGCTCGCAATCCACGCATTGAGGTACGCCTCCATAGCGCTCCTCGGGATGCCACTGCCACGTTCATACGGGCCATTGAGCCCGAGCATTAGCACGTCGGTCAGCGTCTGCTCGTGAAGCCTCTTCCTGGCTTTTGTCAACACCCTTTTCATGTTTGAAAAGACACGCTCGACCGATGCTGTCCCCATTGGCAGGACAACAGCAATGGCAAACAGATTGTTTGTCTCTGGAAATGCCGTCGAAAGGTTCGATGACTTCAGCAGCCCCAGCATGACGTCTTCCAATGCACCCGGTGGTTGAACACGGTGGTAGTACACTGTGGTACCCCGTGGTAGCTCACTGTGGTACCCCGTGGTGCACGGTGGTAGTACACTGTGGTACCCTGTACACACTGTAGTAGTACACTGTGGGTAGCCGGTTTCTCCGGGAAAACAATAATAGCTGAGATTTTTTTTTTTTTTTTGACCCAGACCAGTTTCCAGACCAACTCTGGTCTGGCGACCAGCTGACCCCCCCCAAGCTAGTAGGCTGGCCTTGCTCCTCCCCTCCCCCCTTCCCCCCTTTTTCTCTATCTTTTTTTTTTGTCTCGATACGTGTCGCAGCAACCCCCTAGACCCCTCATCATTATTCTTCTTCGTTGTTATCTTCGTTTTTTTTTTCTTCGCCCCCGCCCCGTCCCCTCCCGCTCTTGCTTCCTTATTCTTACTCTTTTTTGACCCACCCCCCTCCTTCCCCCCGTCTTTTCCCCTACCCGATTCTGATTCTGTCTGTTAGTCGCGAACTCGGCTTCCCCCTTTGCTCAGTTCACAGAATCGGATCCCAGCGGGATCTGACACAATCAAGACTAAGACGTGGGCACCGACAATCAGATTCCGGTCAGGAAAAGAAAGACAACAGCGATGCTCCTAGTAACGGCGAGTGAACAGGGCAGAGCCCATGTTCTACGGATATCCGGAATGTGGCGCAGGACACAACTGGCGTCGAGGTAAGTCTCCTGGAATGGGGTATCCGCAGAGGGTGACAGTCCCGTATTTCCTCTACGAGCAATGTTGGTTAACTCCTTGCTAGCACGAGTCGATCAGTTTAGGCGCAGCCTGGGGATTAGTTTCCGTTGCAGATTTAGACCGACGGTCTAAATCTGCAAACCGGACTTGGCCGGGACAAAAAAAAAAAAAAAATGTTCAAAAAACGGTGTCCAAAGCAAATATAGGCGGGGGGAGTGGTGTTTGTAGCGGAAGGCTGCTGAGCCTCCGCTGCTGAGACCCAGCCGCTGCCGTTCAATTGTGTTCAGCTTCGGGTCGGCAGGTTGCAGCTGCCACTGTGCTTCATTACCAGATCAAGGTCCTGTTTGCCAGTTGAGTATCCCACACGAGCTAAGAGTTGCCCACATATGATAAAGGGGGGCGGAGTTATTTTTGCCCAAATTTTCCGTCGCGCCTTCGGCGCGATGTTGCTAAAAAGAACGCTAAAAATGTTGTTGTAAGCACGGCGGCGCACACCAAAACTGTGGACCTGAATCATAGGAAAACAGGTCCACCCCCCTTCAGCTGCCTGATGAGACTGTCTGTTTACGATTTTTGACTGTTTTTGGAGCGCGTCCCCATATGGCACCCAACCCCACAGGGAACCCAGAAGCATTCAGAAACCCCCGAAACGCTTGATCCAGACTGGTGTAGGTTGAAAAAACGCCCGCAAAATGTGTCGCCAAACTGACGGGGTGACCATAATTGACCCTAAAGGACCCATGAAGACCCCTCTTTTGCCGAACGAAGTTGTGGAGATGTGTCGGCTCCGCCCCAAGACGCCGTACATCGGCGAAAACGGCACCGAAACACCGCCCAAAACCACCCCATAGTAACGGTCTAAATCTGCAAACCCTGGAAGCCTTCAAACTAATACCCTGGGCGCAGCTACACAAAAAAAAAAAACATATAAGTTACATTCTTGTCGAAGTGCCTCTCAAGGAGGGTACGCATGAAATTTAGGCTATTTCCGAATGAATGATTTCAGAAATTCGACCCCTCCGCGTTGTGCTTGGGCCGAACGTGTTTTAGGTGACGTCTTTGAGACACGGTGTCAGAAGCTGGAGTTACAAAAACACTCAGAGCACAAAGGATATCTTCCCACAACGACGAAGGTCACCCGGAGACTTTAAGCACCCGGTTTCAAGCGAACTTTCACTCTAAAAAGCGGGCGTCACACCCGCTTTTCGGGGGTGTGGGTTTCCACACGCGTTTTTGGTTGTAGCACACCCGCTTTTCGGGTGTGACTCGGGCTCACCCCACTTTTAACCCCAGCTTCTGAGGCTGAACCTCACAAGTATTGTGGAGTAGCGCTGCTGCGTGCCGATTAGGCCACGAACTAGCGCTGCCGCGTTTCGATTATACCACGAACAAATGGCCGTTCGAGGCTCTAGGTATAAGCGATTTTTCACAACTAAAAGCCTACCGTAAGTTAAGGTATGTGGATAATGGCCGAGAACACCAACGACCAGCAACCAAGATACCCACTGATTCTCTTATTCCGTGTAACCGCTTTTACGACACTCAGAGCACAAAGGATATCTTCCCATATTGACGAAGGTCACCCGGAGACTTTGAAACCCTGGAGTTTCAAGCGGTTTTTCACTCTAAAAGCAGGTGCTGATTCAAAAGGAAACAAGAACACGATGGGGTTGTCGTATGACGAAGTGGAGTCCCTACGTCAAAAGTACCCTGACCGACTGCAGACGCAGAGCAAGATCGCGGACATCGACTACGAGAAGACTTGGATGGTGAAGCTGTACGCCATTGGCGGCATGTGGGCTCTCTGCGGGTTGTTCCCGCTGACGAGCATGATGATCTTGGCCGGCCTGAGGAAGGGCTCTCACTACGATGCGTCCAAATCCCTGTTCGCGCCGTCGATGCGCAGGAGAACGTTCAAACACTCGGCGAACACCGTTCTGGGGTTCCTCCTCGCCTACGTGACCTTGCAGAGATACAACTACTTGGAGAGCCAAGCAGCCGGCATCTGGGCCATCCAGGCGACGCACGTGGGCAATTTCAAACCGAAGGGCAACCGTTTCCTGGAAAGGTGTGTCTCTTTCTTTTCTTGAAAGTACGCTAATGCTGCAGGGAATAGTTCACTAGACCTCTTGAGTTTGTGCTGACCACGATTTGGGAGAACTTACAAAGCCAAAAGCAGGCCCCCGTTCGTGAGAAAAAGCGAAGAATGAAAAGATTCCTGCGGTTTCTTAGTACTAGAAACCTTGCGGGTTGCCAAAAAAAAGCACCGAGGGCAGGTAGGTGTGTATGGTCACCTCCCCATTCACTAGCGTGGTTAGGTGTCACCCCGGGAATGGACCGGATATCCGCTGATATCACGTTTTCCATGGGTGCACCATTCACTAGGGAGGTTGGTATCTTACCATACACCACCACATAGTGACCCATGCAGTACCACGGGTACCACGGATAACACGCGCGCTGTTATTCCCTACGTGTCTTGCCATTTCCATGGCTCTTGCGACCGACACCGAGTTCACGTTTTTGTACCCAGGGCTAGGTGTTCTGCCCGACCACCGAAACACGCAGTGCCTCCGCTTTTTTGTGTTTCCGACGATCCCGGATGGTTGAAAATCCGATCTCTCAGACTCGAATCGACGATGATTGGCTTGCTGATCATTATCGATCGAGTTGAATCGGTTTGAATGAGAATGTGGCGGTGCAAAGATCACTTAACCCTATCGATGCTCTGTGGTTTCGTTCAACCTTTTGTTTGTTTGTGAAGTTCAGCATTGAGCCACCTCAAAAAAACGGGTCATCAGAAACTCGAATCCGGCAACCAATCACCTAGGTGCCCTCAAAACGCTCCGGAAATCCAAAAGGAGTGCTCAGATGCTGGTTTAAGCTCATAAATGGCCGCAGAAATGCGAAAACAAGGAGCAACCACGTCTACGTACAAGATTTACATTGCAATCCCCTACGGGAATCGAAAACAGTTCATTGCTGCCACGAAAGAAGAAGGAGGCCGGGCAAAACCCTTCCTATTAAAAATCCCCACCGCACGTCCTCTCAACCCAAAGGAAGTAAGAACGCATATTACAGACCGATACGAGCTGCATGGCAACCCCTGCTCAACATAGTGCTCGCCTGCCTTGATGGCACTTGCACCTTAAAGAACTCAATGCTCAACATGCATGCGCGTGGGGGGCCCAAGACTAAATTCAAAGCGAATTTCTTCTTGGTGTCGGTCGCAACACTTACAAACATGGCTAGCCGTAGTTAAAGTGTATAAGCATACCTACTACCCGCATACTACCCGCCGCACAGCCTCAATGGTCAACCGGAGACCCTAAAACACCGAACCTCTAAACCACAATAAACGCTAAAAATCCTTTATAGCCACCGTGTGTTCACCGTGTGTTCACCGTGTGTTCACCGTGTGTTCACCGTGTGTTCACCGTGTGTTCACCGTGTGTTCACCGTGTGTTCACCGTGTGTTCACCGTGTGTTCACCGTGTGTTCACCGTGTGTTCACCGTGTGTTCACCGTGTGTTCACCGTGTGCAGACCAACCGAAAAACTCCCTCTTCCACGCGCAGGCACTTTCCGGAGGAAGAGGTTGCGAAATATTCAACCGTCGAGCAGCGGGCACATGCCCTTCGCATGTGGCAGGACGACAACGTGATGACATAAACTGGCCCGTCTCCGGAAGTGAGGCAGGTGTGGGGGACAGTTGTATCCGTAGCAAGCAGTGCGTATTCGACTGTTCAGCTGCGCACTTATACCCTTCGCATGTGACAGGACGACAACGTGATGACATATGCTGGCCGTCTCTGGAAGTGAGGGGGGGTGAAGATAGTATCCGCAGCAAGCAGTGCTTTCAAGGAAAACATCAATAAATTGCCCACAAGTGGCGGGTAAGGAAAGCCTCCAGCGACCAAGTGCTCCCACCGAACATCCTGTAAAACGATTGTAACCGACACACCGCGACCGACTCCGCAACCTGTTATGCCTTGCAACATCCAGTCCCTTGGAGAAAAGCCGTAGTGACGAATTCGTCCACCAGCCAAAAGACTTTTCCAGAATGTGATTTCTGGCTGCATCTCCCACTTCGGACAGAGTGTTCAGCACCTCCTATGCGGCATGGCGACATCGTGGAATGACATAAGCAAAGCCCGTCTCCGGAAGTGAGCGATCGGGATAGTTGTATCCGTGCTGTCAAGCGGATTCTCCCACTTCGGACCGGACAGAGGAAGAGGTGGCGAAGTATGCAACTGTTTGGGAGCGCACTTATGCCGCTTTGTCTGCGTGCGTGTGATGACAGAATCGTGTCTCACGCTTTCCCATCTAGCCAGCAGGCTCCACTAGCACTACATTCAGATAGGGAACGTCTTCATCTCTGCTGATCGCGGGAGAGTCCGACAGCGGGGTTTCGCCCATGCTTGTAACAGTAATGCGGGCACGCGATGGATGTTAGCGCGGCACCCCCCGACCGAGTTGGCCTGCAGCCCACTAGGGCATCCGGATAGGGGGAGTCTTCTTCTTTGCGAGATAATCTCGCAGCGCTGTTGCTCCAATGCTCGCAGAATGAGTGCATGGAATGTTATCCCAGCCCCGTGAGCGAGTCTGCCCGCGGCCAGCGGCACTAGGGCATCCAGACAGGGGGAGTCTTCTTCTTAGCAAAGTGCGAGATAACTTCGTAGCGCGTTTGCTCCAATGCTCGCAGAAGGAGTGCGCGCACACAACGGATGGAATGTTGGTACACTGAATGAGTCTGCCTCCAGACTCATTCGAGCACTGGGGTCCAGATCAGCTCACTCTGTCAAGGACCATACCACCAACGCATCAAGAGCCTGGTGAGATGAGAGGCATCGGCTCACTCTGTCAGAGAACCATGCCACCAGCGCATCAAGAGACGAAGCTCATCCGAGTGTCCAATGAAACCCGTTGTCAATACCACCCAACGACTGTGACGCACGTGCACAGTGTCGGACGCTAGCGTCTGTCGAGAGCGCGCGTGACTCAGCCGTATTTTAAAGGTGAGACGAGAGGCATCATCACTCTGTCAAAGGACCATACCACCAACGCATCAAGAGCCTGTACAAACAGGACGACCGTGAAAACACTTCGCGTTTGCTGCTCACGCGGCAGAGTGGAAGGGGTTCCCACCACTGAGCGGGCAAAAGGAATCAAACGCGTGTTAGGATGATCACCGCGCAAAGCAACGCAAGATCAAAAAAGCAAACGAGCGATGTGCTTGCATTCGGTGAACAGGGAGGGGGCGGCAGTTCTTGCCACGCTGACAAAGCAATACCGCTCCCTTCCGCACGTACCGTTGAGGCGGTAAAAAAGGAAACGAAGCTTGTTCTTGCTCTTGGGCCGAACGGAGGAGGTGTTTCTTTTCTTTCCTGCAGTGCCTCCTTTTGCGTTTATCTTTGCGATGACGTCCGTGATAATGCCTTGATAATGAAATTGATGATCGTGATGAAATTGTAAGGCTAGGTTTCCGCTTCCGGCCATTACAGCAATTTGCATTGGTCTCGCTGGGGCTAGGTGCTCGGTAATTTGATGAGAAAAAGACGATAGCTGCCATTGAGAGAGTGCCGTCCTCTGGCCCGCTTCTAGGTTTCCGCTTCGACACACGGACAAAAACTTGCATTGGTCTTGCTAGGGCTAGATTCTCGATGTTGATGATAGAAAATGGATGCGCAACCACATGTGACAGTAAACAGTAAAGTAAAAGCGACACAAAGTACGAAAAGGAATGAAAACACACTGCCCAGGCCCTGCTCTATGGCGCTGGTGCGGATGCTGATGGTGGTGCCAAGGGTGGTGCCGATGTCGGTGCGGGTGCAGGAGCGAGTGTTCGTGCAGCAGCGCCGACGCCCGCGCGGACGCCAAAACAACCATCTCTCAACCGTTTTCTGTGGTGAAGGAGCAAGTAGGGGATTCGATACGTGTACCTATGGCTGCCTCACGTCGACATTAATAGCAATCGCAAAAACTGTGGATGGTACAGAGCGGTAGTGTGTTCAAAGAACGTCGGTCTTGACTACCTCTTTCTCCCGAAATGCGCACAAGACCCCATCCTTGGACTATCTAGTAGTAAGGCGTGTTGAACGAGACCCCGACTCACACGAGAATCATTGGACCCTTTTATCGTACATGTCCCTATCCAAACTTTCAAAATGGAAAGAAGAACGGGGGTCTACATGGAACCTTTCTCCCCGTGCAAGGGTGGAACCAGACGTGTGTTGCATAGTCCGCAGACACTGCTCACATGGGACTATTGAACTGCTGGAAGCTGGGGCACTCCACAAAGTGGCAGCCGAGAAGGAGAAAGAGCTGCCGGCTCCCGAAAACGGCACCGTGCTGCCCGTTGACGGCAGCATGGAAACTCTGGGGAAGAGTGCTATGACTTGGATAGCACAAATGCGTTTGCTTCATAATGCTGTGAAAATAGAAGTGACGCTTGTAGAAATCCAGCTCGTTCCACGCTCCAACCCCCCGGTGTGTCTGATGTGTATACCAGATGATGTTCTAAAACATCTGGTGGCGGAGCAAGTACTGCGGCGAAGTGGTACTCGAATACTCGGGAAGGCGCTGCGACTTAAGTAGAATAACGAAACACCTTTCGCAACAGGCGAAAAGTGTTTCGTCTTCTGTGACGTTGAAACAGAAGGCGGCAAAAGAACCGAAAGAGCTCCCCGAGCTCGACATACAAAGCGTTCCTGCTTTGCTCAAGGAAGAGGACAGAACACGCGCCTCGGCGGCGCCCATCACGGCTGCTCAAGAAGCACTCTTCCTGGCTTGCCTGAACAAGGTGTGGGACGTGCAGAACCCTCGGGTCGGTGCTGTACAATCCCTGCAGTGGAATCACGACCTCATGGTCTGCCACACACAGGGCCCATTTCCGAAGTGATTCCACTCTCCAAAACACAAGGGGCGCAGACAGTCGCTTTTCGGTGGGCTGGGATGTGCACCCCGGACCTCCTGCACGTATTACCCCATTTCCGAAGTGATTCCGAAGTGATTCCACCCCTTTTGTGGCAGACCATCATACCGGTAGGTTTACACGGCACCAAAAAAGCCGACGCTACGCAAGCAGCGGTCACTGTTGCTGGCGCCGAACAGGTGCGGCTGCAGAGGCGCCGTGAACAACGACAAAACGAAAGAGAAGAATAAACTGGAAATGGAAGAAAAGAAGCTGGGCCGACACCAGGACCCAAGCGGCCAAAAGAAAAGCATCAAACCAGGCCGAAGCCGCAAAAAAGGCGAAGAAATGAAGCCTGGCCTCGGTTGCCGCTTTTCTTGCGGGGCAAGGCACAGAGGATACCTTCCAGGTTTGCCGACAGTCGCCCGGAGACTTTAAAACACCGGAGTCTCAAGCGGGCCCAATCTCGCTCCAAAAAGATGGAGGCTTTCACGCACGAAGACCGCCCGCATCGAACGGGAGAGAGCCGTCGGTCGCTGAAGAGCGCCGGGTTCGTGAGGCCGAAGCCCGGGAGAAGCGGCTGGCAAAAAGTATATTGATTAATGGCCGAAACCACCAAGATCAGCAACAAGGTATACACCGGTAGAACCACCACCCTTCAGTAACTACACGCACGGCATAAAGGATACCTTCCAGGTTTGCCGACAGTCGCCCGGAGACTTTAAAACCCCGGAGTCCGAGTCTCAAGCGAACTCAACTCGCTTCAAAAAGATGGAGGCTTTCACGCACGAAGAATACGTGCAGGCCGCCCGCATGAACGGGAGAGAGCCATCGGTCACGGAAGAGCGCCGGATCCGTGAGGCCGAAGCCCGGGAGAAGCGGCTGGCAAAAAAATATATTGATTAATGGCCGAAACCACCAAGATCAGCAACAAGGTATACACCGATAGAACCACCACCCTTAAGTAGGCGCACGCACGGCATAAAGGATACCTTCCAGGTTTGCCGACAGTCGCCCGGAGACTTTAAACACCGGAGTCTCAAGATCCAATCTCGCTCCAAAAAGATGGAGGCTTTCACGCACGAAGACCGCCCGCATCGAACGGGAGAGAGCCGTCGGTCGCTGAAGAGCGCCGGGTTCGTGAGGCCGAAGCCCAGGAGAAGCGGCTGGCAAAAAGTATATTGATTAATGGCCGAAACCACCAAGATCAGCAACAAGGTATACACCGGTAGAACCACCACCCTTCAGTAACTACACGCACGGCATAAAGGATACCTTCCAGGTTTGCCGACAGTCGCCCGGAGACTTTAAAACACCGGAGTCTCAAGCGGACCCAACCATCGCTTCGAAAAAGATGGAGGCTTTCGCGCACGAAGAATACGTGCAGGCCGCCCGCATGAACGGGAGAGAGCCGTCGGTCACGGAAGAGCGCCGGATCCGTGAGGCCGAAGCCCGGGAGAAGCGGCTGGCAAAAAATATATTGATTAATGGCCGAAACCACCGGTATACACCGATAGAACCACCACCCTTAAGTAGGCGCACGCACGGCATAAAGGATATACCTTCCAGGTTTGTCGACAGTCGCCCGGAGACTTTAAAACCCCGGAGTCTCAAGCGGACCCAACCATCGCTTCAAAAAAGATGGAGGCTTTCACGCACGAAGAATACGTGCAGGCCGCCCGCATCGAACGGGAGAGAGCCGTCGGTCACGGAGGCCGAAGCCCGGGAGAAGCGGCTGGCAAAAAAATATATTGATTAATGGCCGAAACCACCAAGATCAGCAACAAGGTATACACCGATAGAACCACCACCCTTAAGTAGGTGCACACACGGCATAAAGGATACCTTACAGGTTTGCCGACAGTCGCCCGGAGACTTTAAAACTCCGGAGTCCGAGTCTCAAGCGAACCCAACTCGCTTCAAAAAGATGGAGGCTTTCACGCACGAAGAATACGTGCAGGCCGCCCGCATGAACGGGAGAGAGCCATCGGTCACTGAAGAGCGCCGGGTCCGTGAGGCCGAAGTCCGGGAGAAGCGGCTGGCGGAGGTGCGCGCGAAGCTGTTTTCAGTCGCCGACGGCGGCGGCGAGACGCGGGAGTACACACACGAGGCTTTCGCCGAGGTGATGAAGATGCAGGGCAAGCGCATCCCCGTGACTCCGGACACGATCGCCGTCCAAGCTGAGCGGGACCGGCTTGCCCGGGAGAGGCTGGCGCAGGTACTGTTTGCCTTTTCTATTGACTTCATGTGGTACCCCCGAAAACCCGTATTGCGTAGAGTTGAATTAGTGGGATGTACGGTGTGAGGGCATTGAAGGCATTGATGTAAGCGCATTGATGTAAAGGCGATGTACGCGCTTTGATGTAAGGACATTGCTGTAAAGGCATTGATGTAAGGGCATTGCTGTAAAGGCATCGATGTAAAGACATTGGTGTAAGGGCATTGCTGTAAAGGCATTGATGTAAAGACATTGCTGTAAGGGCATTGCTGTAAGGGCATTGATGTAAAGGCATGGGTAAGGGCATTGATGTAAAGGCATTGATGTAAAGGCATTGGTGTAGGGGCATTGCAGTAGAGGCATTGATGTAAAGACATTGCTGTAAGGGCATTGCTGTAAAGGCATTGGTGTAAGGGCATTGATGTAAAGGCATTGGTGTAAGGGCCCTGGGGAAGAAGACTACGCCGCGGAAGAAGCGTCCGAACAAGCAGCGCCGCAGTGCGGAGTCGGACAAGCACAGGCTGACTGCCCCCCGGAACTACCTGGTGACCATCGCCCGTCGTGGGCTAGAGGCCCGGCCGGCTGCTGAGCGTGCTGGTCGCGGTGGCGGCCAAATTCAAGGCGCTGCGCGCTTTTTCGGACGCCCGGGACTTCGTCGAATGCTAAAACACCGAACCTTCAAACCACAGTAAACAACGCTAAATTTTGCAAGGAAAATTGCTCAAATTTTGGTTGAAGTGGAATATAAGGGCGCCAATTTATTCTGAGTGGGATGTAAGGGCATTGCACCGACTACCATCACTCTCACCAACACAATCAGGTGAAGTACAAGAAGAAGGGCGACGACACGACCCTGGGGCGGCAGTGGGAAGAAGACCACGCCGCGGAAGAAGCGCGCGCCGAGAAAGCGAAGGCGGCCAACCAACCGCCGGACGCCTCCGAACAAGCAGCGCCGCAGTGCGGAGTCGGACAAGCACAGGCTGACTGCCCTACCCGGAACTACCTGGTGACCATCGGCGTCGACCCCGGGGACGGCCCGATGCACCGGCTGGTGGAAGGACTCGAGGAGAAGGGGACCTTCGTGAAGAGGTGCCGGAGCGTCGAAGAGGCGAAGAACGCGTGCACGTCGCCCGTCACGGGCTGGAGGCCCGGCCGGCTGCTGTGCGTGCTGGTCGCGGTGGCGGCGGCCGACGGCGATGGCCCCACGTCCAAATTCAAGGCGCTGCACGCTTATTCGGACGCCAGGGACTTCATCGAGTGGGTGCGCAAGGAGGCGAATCGGGCCGGCTGCGCGAGACCTCCCGTGGCTGTTTTTTCCCCCGCCGCCGCCGCCGCTGTCGCCACCCCAGACCTCGCAGAGGCGAAGCGTGCGGTGCATCAACCGCCGTATGCAGTGTGCACCGCATCGAGCCAAGCGACCCTTCGGTACTTGGACGCCTGCCACGCTACGCTGACGTCAGCGGAAGAGCTGGCCATCCTTTCTTCCCTCGTCGCGTCGGCCGGCCGCGCCCGCAACATGACCCATTCCGTTATAACCCCCGGCAAGGACTACAACCTGCAGCTCCAATCCGGCAACGAGGTGACCCGCGCCGAGGTCAGCATGCACTGGAAAGGTGTCATCGACCTTGACCTGTCCGCCATCCTCTTAAACGCGAAAGGAGGCCGCGTTGGGATGGTGTATTTCGCCAGCCTCCCCTTCGGCTCATCGGTCTTCCAGCACTCTGGCGACGTAGCTTCGGCGCCGCACGGCGAAAAAGAGAGCATTTCGGTGCGTCTGCAGGCGGTGCCGGACACCGTCGCGTGCCTGTATTTCGTCATCAACTCGTACTCGGGGCAACCTTTTTCGGAGGTGGAGGCGCTCGACGCCTCGGTCCGCATCGGAGACGAGGCTGGGGGCGGGGAACTGTTCACGCAGTTCGCCCTGGCGGGCAAAGGGGGGCACCGTGCGGTCATTCTGTGCAGGGTGTACCGCACCGCGGCCGCCGCGTGGGGGATCACCAGCGTCAACGTCAAGCACGCGTCTGCCGACACGGCGCGCGGCCTCGTGCCTACCGCCCAGAAGCATTATCGCGAGTTTCCTCCTGCCACTTGGGAGTGTTGACGGTACTAGCTGCATCTGCGTTTTTCAGCTTTTCTGATTCCGTCGTTGGTTGGCAGTCGGAGAAGTTGTCAGACGCAGAGGCGTCCAGAAACATAGTTGCGAGTTAACGCCTGCCACTTGGGAGTGTTGACGGTACTAGCTGCATCTGCGTTTTTCAGCTTTTCTGATTCCGTCGTTGGTTGGCAGTCGGAGAAGTTGTCAGACGCAGAGGCGTCCAGAAACATAGTTGCGAGTTTCCGCCTGCCACTTGGGAGTGTTGACGGTACTAGCTGCATCTGCGTTTTTCAGCTTTTCTGATTCCGTCGTTGGTTGGCAGTCGGAGAAGTTGTCAGACGCAGAGGCGTCCAGAAACATAGTTGCGAGTTTCCGCCTGCCACTTGGGAGTGTTGACGGTACTAGCTGCATCTGCGTTTTTCAGCTTTTCTGATTCCGTCGTTGGTTGGCAGTCGGAGAAGTTGTCAGACGCAGAGGCGTCCAGAAACATAGTTGCGAGTTTCCTCCTGCTGCTTGGGATTGTTGACGGTACTGCGCAGCTTCATTCGCGCTTCAGGTTTCCTGATTCCGTCGTCGGTTGGCAGTCAGACGCAGAGGCGCGCAGAAGCATTGCCACGAGTTTCCTTCCCGCTTTGGGGAATCATGATGGCAGAAGCGGTGCTTCGCAGTCACAGCTTCATTCGCGCTTCAGGTTTCCTGATTCCGTCGTCGGTTGGCAGTCAGACGCAGAGGCGCGCAGAAGCATTGCCACGAGTTTCCTTCCCGCTTTGGGGAATCATGATGGCAGAAGCGGTGCTTCGCAGTCACATTCGCGTTTCAAGTTACCTGTACATTTCGTTTTCGTCATCAATTCGTACTCGGGGCAACCTTTTTCGGAGGTGGAGGCGCTCGACGCCTCGGTCCGCATTGGAGACTGGGGGCAGGGAACTGTTCACGCAGTTTGCCCTGGCGGGCAAAGGAGGGCACCGTGCGGTCATTCTGTGCAGGGTGTACCGCACCGCGGCCGCCGCGTGGGGGATCACCAGCGTCGACTTCAAGCACGCGTCGGCCGACACGCCTCGTGCCTACCGCCCAGAAGCATTATCGCGAGTTTCCTCCTGCCACTTGGGAGTGTTGGCGGCACTTCGCAGCTTCATCCGCGCTTCAGCTTTCTGATTCCGTCGTCGGTTCGTATTTGGGGAAGTTGACCCAGAAGCATTATCGCGAGCTTCCTCCTGCCGCTTGGGATTGTTGACGGTCAGCTTTCCTGATTCCGTCGTCGGTTCGCAGTCGGAGAAGTTTTCTGACGCAGAGGCGCCCAGAAGCATTCTCGCGAGTTTCCTCCTGCCACTTGGGAGTGTTGACGGCACTTCGCAGCTTCATCCGCGCTTCAGCTTTCTGATTCCGTCGTCGGTTCGTATTCGGGGAAGTTGACCCAGAAGCATTATCGCGAGCTTCCTCCTGCCGCTTGGGATTGTTGACGGTCAGCTTTCCTGATTCCGTCGTCGGTTCGCAGTCGGAGAAGTTTTCAGACGCAGAGGCGCCCAGAAGCATTCTCGCGAGTTTCTTTCTCGCGAGTTTCACAAACAACGAACAAAACTACGCATTTCTTTCCCTCCTTTTTTGGGAATCATGATGGAAGAGGCGGTACTTCGGGGAACTGTTCACGCAGTTCGCCCTGGCGGGCAAAGGGGGTACCGCGCGGTTATCCTGTGCAGGGTGTACCGCACCGCGGCCGCCGCGTGGGGGATCACCAGCGTCGACGTCAAGCACGCGTCGGCCGACACGGCGCGCGGCCTCGTGCCTACCGCCCAGAAGCATTATCGCGAGTTTCCTCCTGCCACTTGGGAGTGTTGACGGTACTAGCTGCATCCGTGTTTTTCAGCTTCCCTGATTCCGCGTCGGTTCGTATTTGGGGAAGTTGTCGGACGCGGAGGCTCCCAGAAGCAATATCGCGTTCCTACTACTTGATGATGGAAGAGGCGATACTTCGCAGCTTCAGTTGTGTTTCATTTGTCATCGGTTAGTGTTCCAGGGAAGTTCGCACGCCCAGAAGCGTTATCACAAGTTTTCTCTTGCTACTCGAGCAAGATGATGGAGAGGCGGTACTTCGCAGCCTCGTCTGCGTTTCAGCTTTCCTGTGTTCCGTCCTCGGTTCGTGTTCGGGGAAAGTTGTCAGACCCACAGGCACCCAGAAGCAGTATCGCGAGTTTGCTTTTGCTACTCGGGAGAGATGATGAAAGAGGCGGTACTTTGCAGCCCGTCCGAACGTTGCACTTCCAGCCGAGACGCTGAAGCACCGTTTGTCGTGTCTCGGGTGAGTGAGAGCAATCAAAATCCCGGGCGATCGGACGACGCCTGAGTGCTGAGGAACTCCGGTCAAGCAGCATTTCCGCCGTTTTGTTCGATACTTCCGTGTCCGAACATCGCGTTGGCTCTATGCACCTTTATCCACCCTCACCCACCCCCACCATCCTGGCTGCCGCAGTGCGCTGCTTTTCGTCCAAGTTTGTCCACAACTGGCAGCGAGAAACCTGGCCGGGTATCGGGGCGTCGGTTTGGGTAGGCTTTGGCCAGAGCTCGTTTGTAGCTCTGCCTAACGTGTTTCGGTTTCCACTCTTTCCATTCGTTTCCGATGCTACACAGCAAATACCACGTCGTGACCGAAGTCTTGTGCCCGGCCTACCAGCATGCAAATGTGAAAGGTTTCGCGCGCATGTTATTGCGTGACCGTAAACAAGTGGCTGCTGGTGGCAGGGGTGCTTTTGCGGCACGAATGGACGCGTCTTGCCGTTTGCCGTGGCACACCATTCCACCGCATGCGCAGAGGGGGACGTCAAAGGGTGGGCCTCCACCGCGGAAGCGGAAGCTGCGCCGGGAACCGAGGCAACGAGGTCCCCCGCGTGGAGGGGTCCGCCAGCTGTTCGCCAGACAGCACCAAGGCAGGGCACAGGACGATCTTTCTGCGTTCAGCGCGACACGGACGGACACCTGCCGGTTTGCTCAACATATTCTGAAACTGAGCGGCTCGTCACCAGCACCCAACACACCTGCCCCGCGGCTGTCCGCGGATTGAAGGACAACACCAACACAAGAAGAGTGACCCAGGCGGCGCCTGCCGACCATGACGGGCGCCAGTGCCAGGAATCATAAAAACAGTCGAGTACACTCGCGAAAATGATCAACGGTTGTTGCTGTGAACAGATGTTACGAGACCTTTCCAACCAAAGATGAGAGGTGTTCCAGGTTGGAGTCATAGAGTTTGTCCCAGAGGACCAGCAGGCTTTCTGCGGCCCCCTTGGCCGTCGTCTGTACGCAGTACTGAGCACCCACAACCTTTCCACAATGAGGTCAGAAGAACAGCCACATTTACCCACCACAACAGGCATATTGTGTGGCTATTGTGGTGAGAATCTTTTCCCGTAAGGGGTCAAGGAAGGTCGAATGCAAGAGCTTTCGCAACGCAACAACCGTCCACACAGTCGGGGACCCTCAAGGACCCAAAAATGACCCAAAAAATGACCCCCAAAAAGGATCCAAAAAGGACCCCGAAAGGACCCAAAAAGGACCCAAAAAGGACTCAAAAAAGACCCAAAAAGGACCCATAAAGGACCCATAAAGGACCCATAAAGGACCCATAAAGGACCCACAAAGGACGCATACGAAAGGCAGAACAGGAAAGGCAGGCGCGGTCGGTACGAGAAGCGGCAATCGCGGATAAGGCAACGAGTACAGAGCAGCCGTCGCGCAGAAAAGCAGTATAGCGACCCGCGTCGCAGGTGGCACAAAGCGTAGAAGCCCGTGCGCGGCAGGGAGTGGAGACGAGGTGATGCAAGACGAAGGGGAAGCGCGAAGCGACCAGCCCGGACGGACCAACAAGACGCAAGACCAGGCGACCAAGAGAAGGAGGGGGACGCGACCCAGAGACCCGGGCTAAGTAGCTTGGAGCTAGTGTGATGGACCTTTCTTCGGAGGGGCTCACGCACTCAAAGATCGACTTATATGCATAAAGGACGCAAAAAGGACCCACAAAGGACCCATAAAGGACCCATAAAGGACCCATAAAGGACCCATAACGAACCAAGAACGAACCAATAAAGGACCCGCTTTCGCCAAAAAAAGAAAACGGGCCGGGGGCTGAAAGTGTAACAATGGCCAGCGGGGGAGGAGACGAGGCCTGCTGGAACCAGTGCCGGCCCGAGGAGTACGACGCACTGTTGGCCGCCTCTGTCGCCAGCGTGCGGGAGCAGTTCGCCGGGTTCCTGCCGAAGGACCGGGAGCTGGACGTGTTTGCCTCGCCGCCGACTGGCTTCCGCCTCCGCGTCAAGTTCCTGGTCACTGGCAACGAAGCCGACGTCGAGTTCGACAGCCCCGCCGAAGACCGCCCGGCGCCGACCGCGGAGCGCAAGGCCAAGCGCCGCAAACACTCTGCCAGCTCCCGCGCAGAGCCAGCACCCCCCTGCCTCCCAGCACCAGGCCCGGGTGCGACGGAGGAAAAGGTACCCCCCGGTTCATGCGACCCGGAGGCTCCGCCCGTGAAGGAAAACACACCCGATTCCGGTGCCGTCGAACCCGCGAGTGCGTGCGAGTCGAATCCGGAGCGTGTCGAAAAAAGGCCCGTCCCACTCGAACCCTCGGAAGCAACGCGCCCGCCGAGTGCGGTCGCGTTGCAGGAGGCCGCGTCTTCGCCTCTGCCGCCCGATCAGGAGGGTTCTGCGACGGCAACGGGGCCCTGCTGCGTTGGGGAACCCGACCGGTGCGACCTCCCGGCGCTGCGGCACGCGGGGTGGCACCAAGGGAAGCCGGTGCCCGTCGACGCGTATCCCATCGCGAGTGAGAAAATTCAAGCGAGCATGCCGGTGGTGCTGGGCTGCGTCAGCCGGAGCCGGATGCTGCGAAACCGGCTGCGCGGTGTGCAGTACCTGTCGACGCTCGCGGGGGACCTGCTGGTGACGCTCATATACGAGGGCAGGCGCCTTGGTGCGGCGTGGCAGGCTGCGGCCGAAAAAATGCGGGTCGCGACGGGGATGGACTTTATCGCGCAGTCCAAGGGCGTAGAGCGGCTCGTCGGCGGGCGGGACTCCGTCAGCGAGGTGCTCGACGGCCCGCGGGGGGCCGCGCTGCGGTACAAGCAGATCGCGGGGAACTTCTCGAACCCGAACGGCCGCATGGCGGAGCACACGCTGCGGTGGCTGGCGGATTGCGCCGAGGTATGCGTCGGTCTAATCTACCCAACTCTACCCAAATGTATATCTCTGGTAACGGGGAGTTTGTGATCCGTCAGTTTGTCCCCGGTCCAGTCTGGTTTGAGTGACAAGAGTACCCTGCACTCCAACTTGTCTCTCTCTCTCTCTCTCTCTCTCTCTCTCTCTCTCTCTCTCTCTCTCTCTCTCTCTCTCTCTCTCTCTCTCTCTCTCTCTCTCTCTCTCTCTCTCTCTCTCTCTCTCTCTCTCTCTCTCTCTCTCGGAAAGTCAGCGCGATAGCGATGACAACGAGAACACGAAAAAATGACAGGAGGGTGGGACCGGGCCCTGGGACTGCTAAGGCGTGACAAAACTTCTCTCTCTCTCTCTCTCTCTCTCTCTCTCTCTCTCTCTCTCTCTCTCTCTCTCTCTCTCTCTCTCTCTCTCTCTCTCTCTCTCTCTCTCTCTCTCTCTCTCTCTCTCTCTCTCTCTCTCTCTCTCTCTCTCTCTCTCTCTCTCTCTCTCTCTCTCTCTCTCTCTCTCTCTCTCTCTCTCTCTCTCTCTCTGAACTTCTTACCTCGGGCTTATTTCGGACCGGCCGCGTTGCTGCCCTCAAACCTCGCACTCGTGTGCTTGCTAACAAGAAAGATAAACGGCAAACCAAGCTAGACCACTAAACTGCACTACTTGTGCCACGAAAGATACAAATCCCGATACCATGCCGCATAAAGAACATGAGTCTGCAAAATAAAACCGCCCGAACAGTACAGTTTTTCGGGAGGGGAGTTGCTCTCTCTCTCTCTCTCTCTCTCTCGGAAATGTCAGCGCGGTAGCGATGACAGCGAGAACACATATAGGTGGGAGGGGAGAGGCCCTGGGACTGCTAAGGCGTGACAACCGCCTTACTGCTCTCGGGACTCATAATGGTAGGGTTGGAATGGCGGTGACATGGACGCGCGCGTGGTGGAGATGGACGGGAGGGCCCACAACCCGTCCGGTGGAGCGCGTGGTGCGGGTGGACGGCCGCAGTCGGGCGGACGAGCCGGACGACGAGCGGCAGGCCTTTGGTCGCTGGGTGAGGAAGCGACCGAGGGTGGACGGGGGAAAGCGCCGCGGGGACGGGTGCGGCCGCCGTTCGCTCTCGCCGACGTGGGTGCTTGCCGTTGGGGGCCCGCAGTCGGCCGGTCGCGGTGGCCGTGTAGGCGGAGTGGGTCGGGATGCGTCGCGTCTTGCAGGGCTGCAGAGGCGGCTGCAGGGCATCGCGGGCGGGCTGGCGGTGTACGACGAAGCCCCGGACAACGTGTCCAGCTCGACCTACTCGTCGACGCCCTCACTTCCAGGGTGTCGAGTGGCTCCGGGTAGGCGGGCGGACGCGGGGCTCCCTCTGGCGAGGGTAACGTCGAACCGCATCGACGTGGAGGCGTTGGCGGCGATGGACGGTGTCGGTCGATTCCGCGAGGTGCTGCCGATGTTGATGGATCCGGTAGCGTTTGCGGAGGCTTTCGTGTCTGGGGACGCCGCAGGCGGGTGCCGGGTGCCGTCGCGCGGGATGGAGCGACACCGGGCGACTCTGCGGTCGTGCGGGGTGGCGAGCGACGCACGTTCGCGGCCGGCATTCGCCATGAAGGCCTTCACGACGCCGAAGAAGGACGGACGAACGGCACGTCTCGTTCTGGATGCCCGGCCGCTGAACGACGCGATGCGCCGGCCGCCCAGCATGGACCTGCCCCGGCTGCGCGACTTCATCGCCGAGGTCGAGAGGCACCGGTTCGCCATGCAGTGCGACGGCGTGTCGTACTTCTACCAGTTCCCAGTAGACGCGAGCATTTCGCGATATTTCGGGATTGGTATGAAGGGGTGCGACATGCTGTTGAACGTGCTGTGCATGGGGTGGTCTTGGGCGCCGTGCATTGCGCAGCGCGCGTCGAACGTGCTGGTCCGGGACCTGGGCCTCGCCTGGGTGGACAACTTCCTTGTCTTGGGTGGGACGCTGGACGAGGCAGAGCGGAACGTGGCCGTTTTTCGGAAGCGGGCGCAGGCGGCGCGGGTCGAAGTGCGGGCGGAAGGCGACGACGCGTTGTGGCAGGTTCGCTCGCGGTTCGTGTGTGTGGGTGTGGAGTTCGACCTGGCTGCCGAGACGCAGCGGCACAGGCTCGACCCGGCGTGGGCGGAGCGGTGGGTCGACGGCAGCGGGATGACGGCGGTGCTTTCCGGCAGAGCGACGGCCCGTCAGTTCGCCGAAGTCTTCGGGGGCGCCGTCTGGGCGACGGACATCCTGGCGGTGCCCCGCTGCCATTTCGCGGCGTTGCTGTCGTTCGCGGGGAGGCTCGGCGGTCGCATGGTGGGTGCCGCAGCGCCGGTGTGGGACGAGGTCGTCGACGTTCCTCCGTCGGCGAGACGGGAGCTGGGCGCGCTCCGGAAGATCGTCCGGGAGAACCCGTGGGTCGTGGGCGGCGTCCCTGAGGACACAGGGAGCGTCCTGTGGACGGACGCCAGCTCGCGGGCGTGGGCGGCGCTGCTGGAGGCGGAAGGCCGGTTCGTGGACGGGCGGCAGGGCGTGTTCGCGGGACCGGACGCGGACGCCCACATCAACTTGAAGGAGATGTTGGCGTTCGCGGAAGGTGTGGTTCGGCTGTGCTGGGCGCCGGGGGCGCAGCGGTGCCGCATCGACAACGCGGCGGTTGTCGGCGCCGTGGTGAAGGGGAGTTCTTCCTCGTACGCCGCGAATCGCGTTTTGTCCCGGTCTCTTCGTGTTGCCGAGCGCAGAAGGATCGTCCTGTGTCCTGGCTGGGTGCCGTCCGGCGAACAGCAGGCGGACCCGTACACGCGGGGAGCCTCGTTGCCTCGATTCCCGGCGCCGCTTTCCGCTTCGCGGTGACGTGCCACACCCTTTGACTTGTTTTATGTGTTCTCGGAAATGTCAGCGCGGTAGCGATGACAGCGAGAACACATATAGGTGGGAGGGGAGAGGCCCTGGGACTGCTAAGGCGTGACAACCCCGCCCCTGTCCCTCCCAGGGAGCCACCCCGAAACTAGCCTGCCCACCTGACGGTGGGGGCCCACCTGACGGTGGAGGCCCACACCCTTTGACTTGTTTTATGTGTTCTCTCTCTCTCTCTCTCTCTCTCTCTCTCTCTCTCTCTCTCTCTCTCTCTCTCTCTCTCTCTCTCTCTCTCTCTCTCTCTCTCTCTCTCTCTCTCTCTCTCTCTCTCTCTCTCTCTCTCTCAAAAAACCGCCCGAACAGTACAGTTTTTCGGGAGGGGAGTTGCTGTGTGCTCCTGCGGTCTTTGTGTTTTTCGTACTTGACCAACAGGTTCACCCCCCCGCACGCCAAGTCCGCCCTTCGGTATAAGTTCGTCCAGAACTTCACTCACTTCGTTCACGAAGTTCTTGATCCCTCTCTCTCTCTCTCTCTCTCTCTCTCTCTCTCTCTCTCTCTCTCTCTCTCTCTCTCTCCCCCTATGTATTCTGCCCAAGGCGATAGACGGGATAGACTAGGGGGGAATGTATCAGTTAGACCCCCGTTAGAACCCCAATCCTAACCCCGCAGGAAATCGACGCGAAGAACATCGACCTCCTCGAGCTGTACTGCGGGTGCGGCAACCACACGGTCGCAATGGCCCACGGCTTCCGCCGGGTCCTCGCCGTCGAGATCAACCGGAAGCTGGTGAAGGCGGCGCACCACAACCTGCAAGCCAACGACGCCGTCAACGCATTCGTGATCCGCGCGCCGAGCGCGTCTTTCTGCCGGTCGATGCTCCAGCGCAGCCAATGGAAGCTGAACCTCAAGACCTACCGCCAGGACTCCTGCCCAGCAGAAGCCGAGCTGCCGGGTGCCGATGCGTTCGCTCTGAAGCAAGACCTGGCGCTGTCGGAGGCGGAGCGCGCGGAGCAGACGGCCACCTTCACCTTCGGCGCGGTCATCGTCGACCCGCCGAGGGCCGGCCTCGATGAAATCACTGCGTCCCTCGTGTCGCGGTACCCGTACATTGCGTACATCTCGTGCAACCCCGTCGCTTTGAAGCGGGATCTCGAGCGGCTGGCGCCGACGCATTGCGTCAGTCGCATGGCCGTCTTCGACCACTTTCCGTACACACGGCACCTCGAATGCGGCGTGCTGCTCCGTGCGAGAGAGAAGGTGGACGAGCCGGTCCCGACAGTGCCTGCTTGAAGCACAGATCCGTTGATTGCTGAACAGTTCTCGCGTCGAACGGAATCTGCAGAGCTTGCTGCGCCCGCACTGTGTCCGTCGCTAGGCTGGGCCCGTTCAGACAGGGCCTGCTTGAAGCACAGATCCGTTGATTGCTGAACATTCGTCGCATTGAAACGGAATCTGCAATTCTTGCTGTTGAGCCATCGCATACCTGTCGTCTACCACTTTCCGCCACTTTCCGTACACACGGCACCTTGAATGCGGCTTGCTGCTCCTTGCCAGGGGAATGAGCTGTTCAGACAAGGCCTGCTTGCAGCACAGATCGGTTGCTTGTACAGCTGTCGTGTTGGAACGGAATCAACAGCGCTTGCTGCTGAGGCATTGCGTCCGTCTTCAAAAACCTTCCGTACACACGGCGCCTTGAACTCGGCTTGCTGCTCCGTGCGAGGGAAAAGGTCTATGAGCCCGTTCAGACCCGTTGATTGCTTTGCATTCCGTGCAACCCTGTCGCGTTGAAGACGGGACTGCAGAGCTGGCTGCTGAAGCATTGCGTCTTGCATGGCTGTCTTTGACTACTTTACACACGGCATTTTGAATGCTGCCCGCGAGAGAAACCGATGCGAGGGATCTTGCCAGAGATGATGGCATGAGTATCACGGGTTGGTGTGGAACTGTCGCATCAGGATCTCGTCAGAGATGGGGATAGTACGCTGTGCGCGCCCCCAAGCAGCAGTCGCCACAATCTGGACATCCGTAGTATTGCCGGTTCAGGCCTGGGCTCTGTCGTGTTCACTCGCCGTTACCAGGGGCATCGATGTTGTTTTCTTTGTCTGTGTGGTAAAGGGGGGGGGGGGGGGGTCGAATAATAACAGTTATTTGACCCACGTCTGGTTGTCTAAAAACACTACCACTAATTGATCCTGCTAGGTGTTATTATTCGACCCCCCCCCCCTTTATCCAGAACGGGATCCGCAGCGTTTGCCGCTGGCGCACTGCGTTCGTCAATTGGCTGCCTCTCTCTTCCGTACAGACGGCGCTTTGAATGAAGAAAAAGGCGAACTGAACCCGCATGCGGACGTGGTATCCGCGAGGTACGCAAGGTAGAAGGAGTCACCGTCCAGTTGTGCAGACTGCTGCCCGATCCAATCTGAGCCGGGCCGCCGTATGTTTCCAAGCAAGGCGGTCCGTCGTTCTTGTCGCTCTTTCGCCTTCGCTGCCCAGGGACTGCAACTTAAGCGTCAAGTCGCATTTCCGTGCTAGCAAAGCCGCGGTGCAGAGGTGAACTCGTTTACAGAGTCTCCTCAAGAACCGGTAGATGCTAGTCGTAAGCAGAGCTTGGCCCGCAAGCATCACTCACTCCCTGACTGACCCTTGTTCGGGTACTTGTCGCCGAATTCGAAATTACACGTGGGCTGGGACTGCCCCCGCTGGACAGCTTCTAGAAAAGGATCGGTGCCGCCTCGCGTTTTATCGAGTGGCGGTGAACGGGCTCATCACACGAGCGCTCTTCCTTGCCACATCGACATCATCGGTCATCTCGTCAGCTTCTCAAACGGGTCCCTTTCAGAAACGGGACGGATGGCGCCACTTTCGATCTGTTCATTCGATCCGACCGCCCTCTACACTCCGACTTTCCTCCGAGCCTAGCCCCAGCAGGAGGTAACGGAGAGAGGCACACATCAAGCTGCAATCATAGCCGGCGGAGGAGTTTCCGTTCTCTTGTTTCGGCAATCCTTTCTTTCTTTCGTGCTAGCGATCTTGCGGGTTTGCCCTTCACTGTATTGTGCAGGCTAAAAAAGACGTAGACAGCGTGTTTAAGTGGGTGATCAGAATTCCTTACCTGAGAATGACACCGGGAAAACGATCAACCGGCAAGCACAAACAAATGCTATTTGCCGAGTGCGTACTGTCTTCAAGAAAACAGGTTGAAAGAACGTGCGCACAACCAAAAGTCGGTGTGACGCTCCTGCAATGGGAAGTGAAGTATGGGTGGCTGTACTGGAATTGCCATCCGACCGCGCGCACACGGAAAACGAAGCGCGTGACTTTTCTGCTCTGAGGGCGCGTGCAAATCGAGTGAGTGCGTGGGGGGGGGGGAATATATATAAAAGGCAGAAAGAAATCCGGGGAAGGTTTTTCTTGTGATACCGTCGATCCGAGGGACGATCGGTTTGGTGTCTTGCGACCTTTGTTTGTTTGCGAAGGGGGTTTTGGTGACACGCTTCTGGTAGACTCTGCCTGATAGAGTATACAAGGAATAAGTGTGCCAAAACCATTCTACCGGGTGCTCAATTCACTTCTTAGCCAGTGTGCCCCACTCTACAGCTTTGTCATCCGTCCCTTGCACTCGTGTCCGTTCGCAGACGCTCTTCATCTTCATTCATTATACTACGGTTGTTGCACCGCGGGAATGCAAACAGCACATCTTGCAGTGACGGCTCTCTCTGGAGGTGCGTCGCGTCGTTGGCCGCCAGGACGTGTTCTGCGTTTCCTGGCTGTTGACATCTTGGGACCGTGCGCTGCCGCCTTGCGTGGCGTAGGCATGATCGCCCGCCGCACTGGGGCCTGCAGGATGTGTGGCACGGATCCATTTCCGCAGGCCAGCAAGGAGTGTGCGGGTTTGTGCGGGTTCCATTTTGCCGTAGCTGCCGTCGCAGTCATCTCATCTTTAAAACACAGCTGGGCCGCGCATGCTCTTGACAGACGCTAGCGTCCGGCATTGTGCACGTGCGTCACAGTCGTTGGGTGGTATTGACAAGGGGTTTCATCGGACACTCGGATAAGCTTCGTCTCTTGATGCGTTGGTTGAACCCCTGTCTCGTGTGTGGTCCTGCGTCTTCCTTGCGAAGCGCCCCGGTGCGTCCATCGGTACGTCGTCCTTCGTGCGGTGTCACGGGATGTTTGGCAGCCGCTTAAAAGAACTCAATGCTAAACAAGTGCATGCTAATCCATGTGGTTCATGTACTTAAAAGAACTCAATGCCAAACAAACAGAACGTGGGCGGCGCCGAAGCTTTACCAGCTTCGGCTGACACCATTTGCGCACTTAACCATGGTTAAGAAGACGACTGAAAGCACAGACACAAAGATAGCTCAAAGCATTTGCCAAATAGCACGAAAAGCCTCCAGGCAAAAACCCGTTTTCACACCTCTTCTTCGTGCGCGCACACGTGCGTAGTCCCGGTTGCGTGGCAGCTCCACTCGCGGTCGCGCAACCTGCGCGTCTTGTAGTCAGCTATGGGCTGAACTGGAAAATCTCGAGCGTCGCGTCCGTATTGGAAGTTCTCTTCCCTAATGATCTGTTGACACGTGTGCGTCGTTGTCAGGAAGAGACACACATGCAGTGGCTTCCCCATAAGGGGCATGATGGCTACAGGCCGGTAGCCCGTCGTGGACGTGCGTTCGTGGCCGATTTTCCGGATTGAAAAAATCCGCGAGAGCGATCCAGCTGTTGAATTGTGTTGGAATGATGTCGATTTCCGCAGGTCGGATGGTGGCGAGGAATGTAGCGGAGAAGTCCGTCGTTTTTGCGGTCTTCTTCAGAGCGATCGATGGCCTTCTGAACGTCTGCGCTTTCACTGTCAACGATCATCGCCGTTTTCTCTTTTCTTCCGTTTTTTCCCGGATTCTTTTTGGTAAAGGAAATTTGTTTGTGTGTTTGTACTGGAAACATTTGGAGGAAATTCCTCTCGTGGCGGAACGACCAGAGGGTAAAAATCTTTTCATGCGGAACCTGTAGGTGGAAATTCTCATGACGGAAACTATTCGTGGACACTCCTCTCATGGCGGAAATGGCTGGGTTTAGTGGCGGGCGTAAGCGTTCAACAAAACCCCCGGAATTTCAAGCGAACTTTAACTCTAAAAACCCACCCAGGACGTAATAGCTTTAAAAGAACCCATTCGACGAAGGTCACCTGGAGAATCTAAAATCCCGGATTCTCAAGCGAACTATAACTCTAAAAAAGACCCACTTTGCAGTTCTCCCCCTCTAGCCTCCGTCGAAATGAGCACAAGGGACTGCTCGAGTATTTTCTAGACTGTTTCTTGTAGTAAGCGGTCGGTTTTTTGAAGTCTCCGTTTGACTTGTGAGGCGGGGGGGGGGGGAAGGGGGGGTTTTCCTTTTGTGCTGTTAGAGCGGGGCCTGGGCAGTGTGTTTTCATTCCTTTTCGTACTCTGTGTCGCTTTTACTTTACTGTTTACTTTCACATGTGGTTGCGCATCCGTGTAACTTCGTTTTTAGCGTATGTGACCGACACCAGGTCTGCATTGTGCAAGTGGTCCATTTTCCTGTTGACATCGTTGACGTGTTCATGGTGAAGAAATAGGGGGCGTTCAACAACGACTTCGGTGCTGAACGAAGAGGGCGAGAACTGGCTGCTGATCGACAGCGACGGGTGCGGCGAGAAGGGGGTCGTCAGCGGGAAGCTGGTGCTCGAGAACTACAACCGGCAGAACGACAGCAAGCACGGGGACAAGCTGGCAACGGCTGGGGTGGACGTGGAGACGAAGCTGAAGTAAAAGACGGCAGCGATCCCAATGACTCCTTTACAGTACTTACAGTCCCCCCCTGAGTTTTTTAACTGATTGGTCAGACACGGTTGTAGGGGTCTTCTCCCCGTGACGGATTCGCCTGTGCTCTAGTAGTACGGGTGGTCCTGGCTGTGACGAGCTACGAACAGCCGCCTGACAAACCAGACTCACACCGCAGTCCTGTCTGCAGACACTCAGGTTCCACGCTGACCCTTATGTGTCCGTGGCTTAAAGGACCGAAACACGGCGCAGACGGGACCAGTGCGGTGTTGAGCACATACCCATTCCAAGCACGTTCTTGCAAACCCCCCCCCCTACTTACAGCACGCAATGCTTGATAAAATTAGAGTGGCGCGGCTTCAGATCTACATACAAATGACACCTCAACCACAATATGTTGACGACAACAAACAAGTAAAATTACCAAACTACGTGCTTCTTTCACCCCAAGCAACTGCCGCAGTGCCTTCTTCGCGCAACACACCACAAAGAGACAACAGACAGAAAATGGGCTGCTGCGAGAGTGTACCAGAAGTCGTGCTGCCGGACCCTTCGGGGCCGTCGGTGTTCGTGGTGAAGAAGAAGGGGGCGTTCAGCAGCGACTTCAAGGTGCTGAACGAAGAGGGTGAGAACTGGCTGCTGATCGACAACGACGGGTGCGGCGAGAAGGGGGTCGTCAGCGGGAAGCTGGTGCTCGAGAACTACAACCGGCACGACAGCAAGCACGGGGACAAGCTGGCGACGGCTGCGGTGATCGTGGAGACGAAGCTCAAAGCGAAGCACGAAATAGAGGAAGACAGCGATCCCGACGACTCCGATGAAGAGACCGAGTTCGAGTGCAAGCTGAAGTGGAAGGTCGTGCGGAGGATCGTCATCATGGACAGGGCCGGCGCAGAGGTGGCCACGGTCAGTAGCACCATCAAGGGAAAGACCAAGGCCGAAGTGACCGTGACTGGAGGCGAAGACGGCCAGCCCGAGAGGCAGACCAACGAGGTGGAGAGCAAGTTCAAGAAGGTCGAAACCTCCCTGATGGCGTACGGGGCAGAGGTGCAGCTCGGAACCGCACCCGACGACTTCAAGAAGGCTGACCGAACGTGGGACTGTGCCTTGTTCCACGCTTCTTACGACGACAGGCAAGGCAAGGACCACACCACCATCAAGACAAAAGATGGCTCCGATCCCGGCGTCGGTCTGCTGACCGCATTCGCACTTGCAAACTTCTGCCACCCTTTCCTGACCATGGAACACATGGAACGACAAGCCTTGCAGCGCGCCAAATCCCGGGCACAACCACAAAACTGAACCCCGAATCCCCGTGTGTGGGGTAGCCGTCCTAAGTAGGGCCCTGAGTCTTTTTTTGTGTGTGCTGGGAAAAATGCGTTGCTGGTCCGCAATTGATAGTAGACAGCCTGCTGTTTGTAATTTACCGAAGCAGATGAGGGATCTGCTAGGGCGCACGGACAAATAGATTGCCGCGGCACGGTTATATGGGCCTTGTGCCCTCGTAGCATGGGTGGGTGTCCGGCCTGTGTCGAGCTACAGCCGCCCGACCAACCAGACTCATACCGCGTGTCCTGTCTGCAGACACTCAGGTTCCGCGCTGATGATGGTCCGCCTATTCGTGTCCGTGGCTTAGCGGACCGAAACACGGTGCAGACAGGACCAGGGCGGCGTTGAGCACATAACTATTCCAAACCCCCCTCCACCCCTTTTCTGTGTGTGTGCGTAACGTTATCGAGGCCGAACGCGGTGAAGGTTTACCCGTCGTCTTGGCTTTACTACCGGTTTCGTTTCAGGTACGACCGGAAGTAAACGCCAGCGCAGGCACCCGCAATCAGAGGGTATTCGTTCTACACGGAACTAATCGGAACCGCCACCAGAGAGGAGCCCGAAAAAGCGGGGGTTACTTGATATTTTTGTTGTATAAGCACCTGCTTTGTAGGAAATGCTTGAGGTGACTGCGGGAGAAAACAATACCAATACAACGTGGGTCTTTTTTTGTTGTACGCTTACGCCCGTCACTAAACCCAGATTTATCTGTGTTTCGCTTGGGCTACAGCACTTTACCTCCTTTGATCTTGGAATGTTGTTGCAATAGTGGATGCACTACCTACCTTTGATCTTTCGCAACTGGCTCTAAATGAGCATAAGGCAGCCCCTGTATTTTTCGCAACTCTTGAGGTTTGTTTACCTACCTAAGCCGACGTCTTGTCTTCTTTTTTCTCTTTGCTTGTAATACTAATACTCCGTCACACCCTAGAAAAAGAAGTCTGGAGTCTTTCGTTTTTTCGCGCCCAATGCAGCTGTTTGCATCGCCTGTGTCCATGCGTTTTATTTTTACACAAGCGCCAGCTTGAAAGGAAATGCTCGACAATGCTGCCGACAAAGAACAGAAGGGATCCCAAGTGCTGTAACTACCGAACCACGCGTTGAAAGGACGTGAGATCATGCGGGTATACCCCCACACGACAAATTACCCAAACACAACAGGTCAAAGTCCTGAGTGAGAAAACAACACACAAGCGAAGAACAAATCAGATTGTGTTTGACAGTTTGTATTGTATTCCTCCCTTCCATTCGGAGTCGAAGCAGCTACGTCGAGTATTCTTTGCCAAGCAAGCAATCTTGAAATGAGAAGCTCGTCACCGCATACCGGCGGATCATTTTTACTGCGTCCTGAATCGAGCTTAGCGTAAAAGCGATCGGGCACGGCTGTTCAACTAATCCAGGGTTAAGTTTGCATCTGCCGCGGTTGTGCGAGTGACGAGCTCTTCTGTTTCGTTTGAACACCGCACTAGGACATCAGTTGCAAACAGCTAGCCCGGTGCCCAATATTCCGACCATTCCATTTTCAGTTTTGAATAAGCATCTGCTTTTGCACGAAAATACTCGAGGACGTCGCCAGTTGCACAATCTCAAAGGAGGAAACCCGGCGCAGCGCACACGAAACACAGGGAATTGTTGCTGGCATCTTAGCTCCCGTTCTGAGCCGGGGGTCTACAGCAGAGGCAGGCGTTACTCTCTCCACTCTTTCTCGACCGGGGAAAGAACACCGCTGAGGCAAGCTATGATCGCCGCTGGGACGACGTCCTCGAGTATTTTCGTACTTCGTAGGTCAGCTTACTTTATGACGTCGTCACCTGCCATTGCGTCGTCAAGATCGAGTACATGTGGAGTTAGCGGGCTAGGTCATTCTGACTGTGTCGGCGAGCGTAACATCGAGCAGGCATGCTCGGCTTTCACTTTCGAGGAAAAAAAAAAAAGCCGATCCCTTGTTCAGCAGGGGGGAGCTACGAGGTAGAGTGCGACAAAGGCTTACCAGATGCTCGCGTACACTGCGCAAGTCAACGTACTGACCTTCTCCCGTCAGACAACCACAATCGCCGAAGACCACACAAACCAAAATTTAACAAGTGTCGCTCGCCGACACGCTTTGTTCGTGTTTTTCTCCTCTCTTTACACGTGTCCGTGTAAACGCCGCCACCTGCTTTGGCGATTTCTTCGTGTTCTGCCAAACCAAAACTACGCACTTCTTCTTCCTTTCGCATGTTATTGGAGCCGTTGATCTGTGGTCCACATGTGGGCGCTTAAGGTTCGAGGGGGAAAAGCCCTTTCCCCGTATGTGCGACAGGCAAAAGAAATAGCGTCACTACTGGACTACGCGACACCTGGCTGTGCGGCCACAAGTGGGCCTAGACTCCCCTGCATGTGGATCAACCTGTGGCACATGAGGGAGGAAAAATAAATCGAAATACACACGTGGTACCTGTGGATCCACACGCGGAAGCACACGTGGGGGAAAAAAAACCCCAAAAAAATAACGTGTGGAAATCCACATCTTCCACACGTGGAGCGTAAGCCCTGCCTGGCACACCACCCGAAACGAGCTGCACCTTCTCACTGTTTTAAACTCCTTCAACCCTCCTCCCTACCGGGACTCAGAGCGAAGCCCCAGCGTGTGCACAACTCGCATCCACAGCGAGACCCTAGAAGACTCGCATCCACAGCGAGACTCTAGAAGACTCGCATCCACAGCGAGACCCTAGAAGACTCGCATCCATAGCGAGACCCTAGAAGACTCGCATCCGTAGCGAGACCCTAGAAGACTCGCATCCATAGCGAGACCCTAGAAGACTCGCATCCGTAGCGAGACCCTAGAAGACTCGCATCCACAGCGAGACCCTAGAAGACTCGCATCCATAGCGAGACCCTAGAAGACTCGCATCCATAGCGAGACCCTAGAAGACTCGCATCCATAGCGAGACCCTAGAAGACTCGCATCCATAGCGAGACCCTAGAAGACTCGCATCCATAGCGAGACCCTAGAAGACTCGCATCCATAGCGAGACCCTAGAAGACTCGCATCCATAGCGAGACCCTAGAAGACTCGCATCCATAGCGAGACCCTAGAAGACTCGCATCCATAGCGAGACCCTAGAAGACTCGCATCCATAGCGAGACCCTAGAAGACTCGCATCCATAGCGAGACCCTAGAAGACTCGCATCCATAGCGAGACCCTAGAAGACTCGCATCCATAGCGAGACCCTAGAAGACTCGCATCCATAGCGAGACCCTAGAAGACTCGCATCCATAGCGAGACCCTAGAAGACTCGCATCCATAGCGAGACCCTAGAAGACTCGCATCCATAG
Source organism: Diplonema papillatum (assembly GCA_030068145.1). NCBI lineage: Eukaryota > Euglenozoa > Diplonemea > Diplonemida > Diplonemidae > Diplonema > Diplonema papillatum. The sequence continues at coordinate 95,270 of JAPJBO010000582.1, forward strand.
CGAGACCCTAGAAGACTCGCATCCATAGCGAGACCCTAGAAGACTCGCATCCATAGCGAGACCCTAGAAGACTCGCATCCATAGCGAGACCCTAGAAGACTCGCATCCATAGCGAGACCCTAGAAGACTCGCATCCATAGCGAGACCCTAGAAGACTCGCATCCATAGCGAGACCCTAGAAGACTCGCATCCATAGCGAGACCCTAGAAGACTCGCATCCATAGCGAGACCCTAGAAGACTCGCATCCATAGCGAGACCCTAGAAGACTCGCATCCATAGCGAGACCCTAGAAGACTCGCATCCATAGCGAGACCCTAGAAGACTCGCATCCATAGCGAGACCCTAGAAGACTCGCATCCATAGCGAGACCCTAGAAGACTCGCATCCATAGCGAGACCCTAGAAGACTCGCATCCACAGCGAGACCCTAGAAGACTCGCATCCATAGCGAGACCCTAGAAGACTCGCATCCATAGCGAGACCCTAGAAGACTCGCATCCATAGCGAGACCCTAGAAGACTCGCATCCACAGCGAGACCCTAGAAGACTCGCATCCATAGCGAGACCCTAGAAGACTCGCATCCGTAGCGAGACCCTAGAAGACTCGCATACGCATGAGTAAGGAGACTCTAAAACCCGCAGTTTCACTCTAAAAACAGAAGTACGTTCTGAGAGATGATCACCAGGCTAGAAAGTGTTCGGGGCAAGCTTGGGGGGGTAGGCTCCCTCAATGAACGAGTGGCTGCAAGAGCGGTACCCTCACCTGCACGCTGCTATTTGCCACGCGAAGGGCGGCGGCGATGGCGCCGCTGAGCACGCGAGCTTACTGCGGGAGGTGGAGAGCGACGCTCGCGAGAAGCTGCGCACCGGTCAATCAACCGCCGCCGACGCTGGCGGTGTCAGCATCGGCGCCTTCGTGACCCCAGGGTCCAGGGTTTCTCGGGACCTCAGAGCGAAGCCCCAGGTGTAACCAGTGGAGACGACGAGCCAGCCCGGCCGAGTGCAGAGGGGGGGGGCGAGGCGGGCGGGGTGTGGGTGTCACCGAAGGGTACCGCTGCCGCCTGGGCGACTTCCGAAAAAGACTTTTTTTTTCAAATTTTTCAAATTTACCAAAACTTCTTTCTCCATAAAAACCAACGTACGTTTTCCTTTCACACCAGGCTAGAAAAGTGTTCGGGGCAGGGCGAGGGAGGGGAAGCTCCCCCTATGAACGAGTGGCTGCAAGAGCGGTACCCTCACCTGCACGCTGCTATTTACCACGCGAAGGGCGGCGGCGATGGCGCCGCTGAGCACGCGAGCTTTCTGCAGGCGGTGGAGAGCGACGCTCGCGAGAAGCTGCGCACCGGTCAATCAACCGCCGCCGACGCCGGCGGTGTCAGCATCGGTGCCTTCGTGACCCCCGGGTCCTTCGGGCCAACGCACCGTGCGACGCACCGCGGTCGGCCGTGCCTCGCCCAGCGGTACTCCAGCTGCAGTCCAGCCACCGACCCCTCAGAAGTGCACGCCACCGCGATCTCCCGGCTTTTGGCCGACGCGCGGCGGCTGGTCGGGTTGTCGCACGCCCACGTGCTGCGGGTCCTCCAGGTTCTCTCGGGACCTCAGAGCGAAGCCCCAGGTGCAACCAGCGGAGACGACGAGCCAGCCCAGCCGAGTGCAGAGGGGGGGGGCGAGGTGGGCGGCGTGTGGGTGGTCACTGAAGGGTACCGCTGCCGCCTGGGAGACCTGCTGCGTGCGAAAGCCGGCGCAAAGGTGCGGGTTACCCTCGGGGAGATGGCAGGCATGGCGGGCGATGTCGCGGCGGGTCTCGCGTACCTGCACTCGAACCGGGTTGTGCACAACGATTTGTCCCTCGCGAACGTGGTCGTGTGCGTCGGCCGGCACTCGCCCTGCTGCGGGCCCGCACCGGACGCGGACGGCGGAAGCTTCCTTCCGGAGGATCCGACCGCCAGTTTTTTTTCGGAAAATCCCGCGCGTTTCACGTGCAAAATAACCGGTCTCGCGCTGGCGGCTTTTCCCGCCCCACCGCGACCAGACGCGCATTTTTTGCCGGGGAGGAAGGCCGCGGGGGCCGGCGCGGCGGTGGTGGCGTGGAAGCAGCACCACGCTGCGAGCCACGCCGCGCCCGAAGTCCTGTCGTCGGGGCGCCTGTCCGAGGAGTCGGACGTGTGGGCCCTGGGGGTCACTGCACTCGAGATCCTCACCTACGGCATGACTCCCCCTTACCCGCACGTCCCTACTGGCGACATCCGCCCCCGCGTGGCGGGCGGGCTGGTCCCTGCGCGCCCGAAGGGCAGCCCCGCCAGCTTCTGGGACGAGGTGGTTGCCCGGTGCTTCTTGGCGCCGGGCCATCGAGTGTCCGCCGGTGCCTTCGCGGCGGCGGCGTGCGAGTTCCGCACGGGCGGCGCCGCGGCCGGCCGGCCGCTGACTCCGCCGGGGGTGTTCTCGGCGGACCCGACCCGGGATTGCTGCTGCGTGAGCAGCGGCTTCTTGGGGGCTTCGAGGCGACCTGTTGTGGAGTCGAACAACAGGTGCTCTTCGGCCGTCGACCGCTCGACGCTGAGCATGGCGCCGTCCAGCGATTCGCACACCCGGAGCTGCGAGGGCGGGTCGAGGACGTTGCCGTTTTTGCATCGCCCGCTGCCGTCTGCCGGGTCCGGTGCAGAACAGCCTGGGCAATCTCAGTTATACTGCGGGAATCGGACATCGAACTCAGAGCAGGACAACACAGCCGGTAAACCAGGAGGAGGAGGGGTCCTCGAGAACCAAAGCAGAGCACCACAACCACCCCCCGGCTGGGAGGGGGCAGACCGGCCCGTTGGCATTGGAGGGGACGGTGTGTCCCTCCCGGGGGACTGCTTCGGTTTCGACGCGGCGGCGAGCGCCGCCGCGAGCAAGGGTGAAGTGGAGCGCCCGCCGCCGTCTGTGAGGTCCGGCGTAGAACTGCCTGGCGGTGGCTGCCCCGGGTTGCCGCGGCAATCCGGGGCCTGCCGGCTTGTCGGCATCGGCGGGGTTGCCGTGCCCCTCCCGGGGGACTGCTTCGGGTTCGAAGCCGTGGCGAGCGCCGCGGCAACCTCGGGTAAAGTGGAGCGCCAGCTCCTCGCGGGCGGGGGCGCCGGCGGCGAAGGCGGGGCGTTCGGGGGATGTGCGTCGGTGCTGCGGCTGGCTGGGGCAGCCGGGGCGGAGGCGGAGGGTGTGCTGCGGTGGCTCGGGACGGCGGTGCGCGGCTTGTCGTTCGAAGGGCTGGACCTGTCCGCCGTGAGACTGCCCCGCGGAGCCGCCGCGGTGCGGTGCGGGAGCGGGGACTTTCGGCTCGTCCGGCGCGGATCTTCGCCCGTGGGCAGAAGAAGCGGGGAATACGACGGCTTCGGGACGGAAACCGGGTCTCCGCCCGCCGTGGGCGGAAGAAGCGGGAAATACGACGGCTTCGGGGCGGACAACGCAGCGAGTAGCGAGGTCGACGCCCCTCTTGATTCCCCGGGGGGGGACCCGATGATGCGGGAAGACCGCGCAGCGCAAAGCTATCAGCTTGCTCCCCAGGGCGGCTCTCCGCCCGCCGTGGGCGGAAGAAGCGGGGAATACGGCGGCTTCGGGGAGGAAAACGCAGCGAGTAGCGAGGTCGACGCCCCTCTTGATTCCCCGGGGGGGGACCCGACGACGCGGGAAGACCGCGCAGCGCAAAGCGACCAGCTTGCTCCCCACGGCAACCCGGAACCCCCGGAGGATCACAACCCGGACCTTCCAAGTTCCGCGCGAGACCCCCTCACTTCGCCGGACGCACCTGCGCCCGTTCGTGCTGCGTCGCACCGTCCCCCCGCCGACTGCCGGCACGGCACAACCACCCGTGCTTGCGACGCGCCGACGGGCTGCGAGCGGAAGGAAATCGCCCCTCAGCCTCCGGCGCGGGCGGTTCAGGACCGGGGCCTCGCCGAAGGCGTTCTGCGCGCGATCCTGCGCAATCGCTGCGTCCGCGTGGTGCGGCTGGACCCCAGCTTCGTGAGTCCCTCGTGCCGGCGGTGGCTGGCGGGGTTGGCTTCGGGGCGGCAGGTCCCGCTGGAGGTTGTGTACGCGTCGTCCGACAGCCCACCGGAGCCGGTTGCCTGCCTCAGGCACGGCGAGTCAGTGCGCGGGCTGGTCCTGATGCCGGGCGGGGGCGGCGGACCGGGGGCCGCGCTGCTGGCGGCGTCCATCTGCGACGACCGGAAGCTGTACTTGTGGGACCTCGACGCCGCGCGCCCGGCGGCGGCGCCGGTGGTGGTTTCGAAGGGCATCCTCGGAGGCGTGGCCGCGTCGTGCGACGGCGGGTGCATCGCGGTTATTGCCGCGCACAGGTGTGCGGGGCGGATCCTGTTTCGTCAACGCTACTCTTTTTTGTGTCTATCAAATGCCTACGGAAAACGAAATTATTATAGAAAATCGGCCAAGAACTCCGTTCTGACTACCGGTTTCCCAAACTAAAGCATCAACCCCCCGAATCTTCCTCAGCATTTCTCGAGCCCAAGTGCTCCCGAATTCTGTTCTTGAACCTTCGCGCGGACCTTCTAGAAACCTGCCTGGCCTCACATTTTGCCGCGGAAGTCACTCATCCTCACACACACACACACACAGGAGCATCCACGTCAAAGAGCTCGTACTGTGCCACACAGACTCGTTATCGCCGCAACCGATCACCCTGGACGACTTCCCGACGGGGGTCTGCTTCCACCCGTCGAAGCCGTCCCTGCTGGCCGTCGCTTTTTTGGGCGGAACCCACGTCACCCTCTTCGACCGGCGCCGCGCCGCGCCGCCGATCCCCGTGGGGAGCCGGAAGAGCTGCGCGCGGGGGCTGGCGTGGTCGGGCAGCGGCCGGTATCTCGCGTGTGCGAACGAGGACGTGAAAGTGTCTGTCGTGTGCGACGTGAGAACGGCTGACTGCCGCATCGTCACCAGCATCGAGCTGGCCGCCGAAGGCAAGGTGACGGCGCTCGCCTGGACCGGGGACGGCGTTCTGGCGGTGGGCGGGTCGCGAGGCGCCGTGCGCACGTGGTCCGTCCCGTCCGGGCGGCCGCTGCTGCTGTTTTGCGGGCAGGCGGCTGCGGTGGCCGGGCTGTCCTTCTCTGCGCCGGGGGCGCGGCTGCTGTACTCCGCCGCCGCCGACCGAACCGCCGTCGCGTATCACCTTGCCTCCACGCAAGTGTGCGCGCGCTTCGAGCACCACGAAGAGCCCGTCACGACCGTTGCCGTGACGGAGTGCGGGACCATCGTGGCCACAGCCTCCGAAGACAGGACGATCTGCCTGTGGAATACTCCTTCGGTACCCTCCGTCGGCAAGCAGCTGTCTGCCTCGGACAACCCGGCTCTCGACTACGTCTATCCTGACGAGCAACGGAGTCACTGATGAGCACCTGCATGCGGAATGCCCCTTCTGGCGCCTTCTATTTTTATTAGCAAGCAGCTGTCTGGTTTTGGCAACCCCGTCTACCCTGACGAGCAAGGAAGTCACTGATGACAGGACTATCTGCATGTGGAATGTCCTCTTCGGCGCCTTCTATCAGCAGGCAGCTGTCTGGTTTCGGCAACCTCGTCTATCCTGACGAGCAAGGGTGTCACTAAAGACACGTGTGTCTGCCAGCAAGCAGCTGTCTGGTTCTAACAACCCCCGTATTCCGTGCAAAATACCTGTCGGTACCGCTATCAGGAAGCAGTTGTCTGAACGGCTGACTGCCGCATCGTCACCAGCATCGAGCTGGCCGCCGAAGGCAAGGTGACGGCGCTCGCCTGGACTGGGGACGGCGTTCTCGCGGTGGGCGGGTCGCGCGGCGCCGTGCGCACGTGCTTCGTCCCGTCCGGGCGGCCGCTGCTGCTGTTTTGCGGGCAGGCGGCTGCGGTGGCCTGGCTGTCCTTCTCTGCGCCGGGGGCGCGGCTGCTGTACTCCGCCGCCGCCGACCGAACCGCTGTCGCGTACCACCTTGGAGGCACGCAAGTGTGCGCTCGCTTCGAGCACCACGAAGAGCCCGTCACGGCCGTTGCCGTGACGGAGTGCGGGACCATCGTGGCCGAAGACAGGACGATCTGCCTGTGGAATACTCCTTCGGTACCCTCCGTCGGCAAGCAGCTGTCTGGCTCGGACAACCCGGCTCTCGACTACGTCTACCCTGACGAGCAACGGAGTCACTGATGAGCACCAATGCCCCTTCTGGCGCCTTCCATTAGCAAGCTGCTGTATGGTTTTGGCAACCCCGTCTATCCTGACGAGCAAGGACGTCACTGATGACAGGATGATCTGCATGTGGAATGCCCCTTTTGGCGCCTTCTATCAGCAAGCAGCTGTCTGGTTTTGGCAACCCCGTCTATCCTGACGAGCAAGGACATCACTGATGACAGGATTATCTGCATGTGAATGCCCCTTTTGGCGCCTTCTATCAGCAAGCAGCTGTCTGGTTTTGACAACCCCGTCTATCCTGACGAGCAAGGACGTCTCTGACGACAGGATGATCTGCATGTGGAATGCCCCTTTTGGCGCCTTCTATCAGCAAGCAGCTGTCTGGTTTTGGCAACCCCGTCTATCCTGACGAGCAAGGGCGTCACTGATGACAGGATTATCTGCATGTGAATGCCCCTTTTGGCGCCTTCTATCAGCAAGCAGCTGTCTGGGTTTGACAACCCCATCTATCCTGATGAGCAAGGGTGTCAGCTTCTGAGGCTGACCCCACTGTGTGTGTGAGTGTCGTCTGCTCCAGCATTGCAAACCCCACACCATCGGGACCCGCAGACCAACCAAACTGCCCGAATTTGCTCGTTACAGCTTCGGAGCAACACCAGCATCAGGTGAAGGACGTCGGTGTGTCGAACCCATCTCACGGTGAAGACAGCCTCGCCTGCGAACCCACCTGTAGGTCTCTGAGGTGACCGTTCTAATGTCGAGCGGCTGCACGTTCTCCTGCAGGTCCTACGTCCCCTATTACGGCCCCGACAATGAGCCTGGCCTCGAAAAAAGTTCGAGTCGTGAAGCACCGGGGAACTCGTCTCTAGCTCAGTTCATTTACACACACTGCTGGCGGCCCCCGCTCTCTCTCGGGCCGTCCGCTGTCAGTTTCGTCGCTCATTTCGCACGTTCTTTTCCCCCTCGCTCTGGTGTGTGCATTTTGTTGGATACAAAAAACCGACCGATGGCAACGTACTATCCTCACTCCCGTTGAAGGAAGTGCGCACAAATACCGTGCGTGAAGATCACGTCACCGGTTCATTTTTGCATCACCGATCTCTTGCGGGTTGCTTTCTGCTACGTATCGCACAAGGCCGAAGAGGCGAAAGTAGTGTAGTTTGGACGGTCGTTAACCCGCAGCTGGCGGCTTCCCTCGTTTAATTATCTCCTCCGCAAGATGCAAGTTTTGAACCTGCCAATGGCCTAAATGGGCTGAAGGGGTCGATCTTCTACGAGTCCGCGAAACCGCGAAACTGACAACCGATGAAAATGCAAAAGTCAAGACCGTTCCTCTCCCATGGACTCGTTCCAGATCCGCGTTAGCATACTCGTATGCGCTCGATCAAATGGTCAAGGTAATCGGGAAGACACGATGGTGAAAAAGGCAATCGAGGAAAGCTATCGGTCGTAGAGATACGATCGAGGACTGCCCCTTTGAAAGCTGAAGAAAGAATAGAATGCTCATGCATCAATCACGCAAGGAAAGACAGTAGAGGCCCTGTCCTACGCTTCTATTACTGCATGAGTTTCTTATAGAAGAAACATCTCAACATGCATGCGCGCGGGGGGCCCAAGATTTATTTCAAAGCGAATTTCTTCTTGGTGTCGGTCGCAACACTATTACAAACTTGGTTAGCCGTAGTTAAAGTGTATAATCATACCTACATCCGTCATACTACCCGCCTCACAGCCTCTATGGTCTACCGGCGGCCCTAAAACACTCAACCTCTAAACCACAATAAACGCTAGAAGACACTGTCGGCCTGGCGTGCCGTTACTTCCCAAAAGCAGCAAAATTTGCTTCGCCCGAACTTTGCTTCACCAGAACTTAGCTTCGCCCGAACTTTACTGTTTCCCGAACTTGAACTAACAATCCGAGAAGCTGCCTCTAGTCTCGCTGGGCGCCGGTCTTTACCAGCGCACATGTTCCAGCGGCAAAAAACGACCCCGACAGGTAAACAAACAACAGAAACACCACCAAAAAGAAAGCAAAAAAAAAGAAAAGTACACACCTCTCCCCCCACCCCACCCTTCCCCTTCCCTATAGTTTCTCAAAAGAAAAACAGGAGGTAAGACTCCAATCCAAACAACGTCCGGTGGAGGAAAACCTGCCTGAATAGATCAAGTGCCTTCGGGCGGGCTGGTTTGACGCTTGCCGTCAAGAGCGAGCGAGAACTGGGTTAACTTGGGCATATATTTATATTGTTATCTTGTTTCTTTCACTCCTGACTGGAGCGCGTCACCAAGAGTCCCTTGCCGAACGAACAAAGGTCGCGGGGGCACGAAACCGATCGTCCTCTTTCTCTCGGGATTGAACGGTAGCCGCAAAGAAGCCGCCCGAACAAAACCTCCGCCGAAAAGGTCCGTCAGGAGGAACCGACCGCCAGGCGGGATAGTCAGACGACTCTCGCTGCCGCTGAGGGGGGTGAGGGACAGCGGAAACCTGCCGTCCCTGTTCCCACTGCGGACCGCGGTCAGCGGCGGCGCGTTTTGAACTATTGTTGCACGCCAGCGGGCGCAAGCGAGTGCGGCACCCTCTCCGGCCTCTCGTCTCATTGCCGCCCGGCAATGAGTACGGCACACGCGTCCGACGCGAGGCTTGCCCGACACCTACAGGAAGTGGTCTGCTTTTCGTTTCGCTTTAGTTTTGGCAGCCGAACCGAGCCCCGCAAACTCCACGTGTACTCGATCTCGACGACGCAATGGCAGGTGACGATGTCATAAAGCAACCTGACCCATGAGAAAGTGCTCCAAAGAACAGAATGCTGAGCAAGTTTTGCCGTGACGGCTTTAGATCTACATCTGAATGACATGTCGACAACAACTTGTCACCACTACTAGCGTATCCACAAACTACTCCTTCTTTCTCTGGTCACGTGTGTTCTTCGCTTACACCACCGTGTTTTGTTTTTCTCACTCAAGACGGACTTCGACCTGTTGTGTTTGTGTGTCTTGAAGGATGCTAGAGGGGGAGAAACAATACTACTACAAAGTGGGTCTTTTTGGTTGAACGCTTGCGCCCGCCACTGAACCCAGATTCACCTGTGTTTCGTGTGGGCTACAGCACACTTACCTCCATTGATCTTTTGCAGCTGGCAGCCTCCTCAAGTATTTCCTACAAAGCAGGTGCTTATGCAAAACAACAACCCGCAGGAGTACATGGAGCAGCGCAGGGCGCAGAGAGACGCAGCGCAGCACCGGATGCTCCGCCAGCAGAACCAGCGGCCAGGCCGGCAGAGCCCCCGCGGGACGCACGAGCAGCACCGCCAGCAGCAGCAGCCGCAGCAGCACCACCGAACGCCGCGGCCGTCGAGTGTTCCCCGCGCTGTGGGGTCCTCCGCCGGCCCCCGCGTGATCATGCTCGGGGGGACCGGAGACAGGGTCTCGTCAGACATCGCGCGCACGCTGGCGGCAGCGCTCGCGGGGTTTCCCCAGGCCGCCCACCTGCACAACCAGCACCGCAATGGCTCCGGCAGCCGTGGGGGGGGTGCCGCGGGATCGGCGCCGCGCGAATTGGCGATGCCGCCCATGCTTGCCCAACTGCTCATCCCCGCGCTGATGCAGGGGGGCATCCAGGTGCGGCAGCACCAGCCGAGGCCGGGCCACGGGGCAGACCAGCGGCAGATCGACGGGCAGTGCGGCCGGTTCGTTTTGCGGAACAAGGAGCAGCTGACCGAAGAAAACGAGCGGTGCAACGTGTGCCTCGCCGACTACGAGAACGGCGAGGAGCTGCGGGTCCTGCCGTGCATGCACCTGTTCCATCCGGAGTGCGTCGACCGCTGGTTAAGAGATAACGCAGTCTGCCCCACCTGCAGGGTATTGTTTTTAGCAATCACCCCCCCCCCCCCCCCCCCAAAGAAGAGCTATAACTTTGGATTGGTATGCGTTCAAGAGCGAAACCAGAGACAAAGAACGAGGTGCACACAACACCGCGGTGAAAAAAAGAATAAAGAGGTATAGTCCCTCAAGGTTCCAGACCCTACCTGCGGAGTCTTACACTCCCTGCGACCCTTTTTTCCTTTCCCCTATTTTATTTTACACTTTCTTCGACGAAGACTTGATGCTAGCATCAAACATGCATGCGAGGCAGTGTTCTGCCTAAACATTAAACTAAGTTTTTCCCCCCGGCAGTGCTCTGCCTAAACACTATACTAAGATTTTCCCCCGACACTATGATTACCCCGCCCCCACTAAACTAAATTGAAGATTTCTTTCTTCGTATAAGATCGCAGCTTTTAGAAGGTTGGTAGTAAATCCGACGAATACCTCCGTTGCTATCCCGAAAACGTTGTGGGCAAGGCAATCCCATTGGGATTGAAGGGAACAAAACGTGTCGTGGGATATAGGGCAACAAGAATTGTTGTCCTATTAGCCCCATGCTTGGGATATGAGGCCAGGTGCGGCAGCACCGCGAGGCCGGGCCACGGGGCAGACCAGCGGCAGATCGACGGGCAGTGCGGCCGGTTTGTTTTCGGAACAAGGAGCAGCTGACCGAAGAAAACGAGCGGTGCAACGTGTGCCTCGCCGACTACGAGAACGGCGAGGAGCTGCGGGTCCTGCCGTGCATGCACCTGTTCCATCCGGAGTGCGTCGACCGCTGGTTAAGAGATAACGCAGTCTGCCCCACGTACAGGGTATCCTTTTTAGTATCACTCCCTCCGCACTAGCGCAGTCTGCCCCACGTACAGGGTATCCTTTTTAGTAATCACTCCCTCCGCACTAAACCAAATTTAAGATTCCTCTCAAGTATCGTCACAGAAGATCGCAGATTTCAGAAGGTTGGTAGATATATTCGACGAACCTAACCCTTGTAGCTTCACCCCTCGCGAATTGTTGGAGGGCGAGCTCGATAGTCGCAAGCCGTTGCCAATGCCAGCTAAACAGTAGCCAACTTTAAGGCTTCTTTTGTCGTGAAAGATCCTAGATCTTATGTGGTTAATCTTGTATCTGACGACGCACAACCGCGGTTGATACAACACGAATGATGATGTCATATTCTTTGGCGGCAGGGCGTCACCTTTTTCGGAAATTTACGAATTTGTTGCATTAGTGTGATTGTCAGGCCTTCGACTACCCTGAGCAACGCACTATGCACACTCCTCTACGTTACAGAACAGATGGAAGGCGTTTATTGTATTGCCTACTGGTCACATCAAACACTCCCACGAAACCCCCGGGACTCTCGAGCGAACTTTAACACTCTGAATACAACCCGCATACACAGGCGGACATCGCAGGAATGGGTCGCGAAGCTGCCAATCTCGTTCGGCCTTCTCCCTCGTCTGCATCCCCGCGGCTGAGGCGGTAGCGCTTGTGTCGTACATGACAAGACTGTGCACGTCTCCGTGGGTTGCAGGAAAGAAGCCGAAGGCACCCAAAATAAAACACTCGTCTCTACTCACTCGGACTTTGAAGCCACCCCCGACCCGGGTCGTGTCAAGCGAAGCGCCAGCAGCGGCGCCGAGTCAGCAAGAAGAATTCCCCCTCCCGGTCTGCTCCGCCCATACTCAAAAACTTGCTTCCGTCGCCGTTTCAGGCGCCGCGCTGATGCACGCGTGTGACACGAGTGGATTTCTCCACTTCTCACGCCAGCACAGGTGCAGGAACCTTGTTCCCTTGGCGAACGAAATGGCATGACGGATGGGGTCAGTCAAGACAATCATCAACTCCAGTCGTCTTGTTGGACGGTACCAGCCGTAGTATCTACGTATTTCCTATGAGAGATACAGTCATGGCCGGTCTTCCTGGTTTAGGAACATAAAATGGTATTTGCCCGGCCCGGTACCGGCTTGTACACTCCACTGCACTGCTTCCAACTGTGCACCCAACTACTCTGCACCAGCTGCGCAAAAAAAAGTCTGTGGCAAGTCTCCGGCAAAATCCGGGAGTTTGTGTGTGCGCACTTACTTACAAGCCTGTTTTATTCATCTAACGGGAGTGAGGATAGTACGCTGCCATCGATCGGTTTTTGTTCTTCAAATTGCATTGGTTAGGCACAAAAAGAGCTTCAACCGGGGGACGAATATTCATGCCGAACCAGGCATACCCGCTATGATGTTCGGACACTGCACCTCCAGTGCGAAAACACATCAAAAACAAATGAGCAGTGTTTGCTGCTGTGAATTGGGGGGTCATGGTTGCCATTCGAATGATCTCCCAGGTTCCCCGTCACCCGGAGACTCCAAAATACCGGACCTTTCAACACCTCAAGAAATGCTGCATAATGCGCAGCCTGCACAGGACAGCGACGTGATGCTTGTTTGGCGTGGTTTGGCTGTGCGTACAGCGCAGGGCCACCCATGCTACGAGAGCACAGGCGGAAGGGGGATTGCAAGAAGGTGCTTCAAATGGCTACGTGCGCAACGCCGAAGAAGGCATACCTCCCGGGTTTCTCCCAAGCGATTCCCCAGAAGCCCTTCTGCTCCCCGGAACAACACCCCTCTCCGTCCGTCCGTATCCGCAGTCACTATCATGATGTGTCGTGACTTATAGGACCGAAACACGGCGCAGACGGGACCAGTGCGGTGTTGAGCACATATCCATTCCGAGCACGTTCCTTGCAAACTCTCCGTCCGTCCGTCCGTGTGGGTTTCAAGCTCTAACTGTCTAACCCCTTTTTACCGTGTTTCAATAGATTCTGCCCGACTGTGCTGCCTTTCCGCGGCGGCGCCAGTCCAAACGCAAACCGCAGGCTCCTTCGTCTTGCTTCCGCCATCGCTTTGCCCTCTGACCCAGCATTTTGTGCTGTGGATGTGGTTCGGTTGCTCCCTGCCCTTTCTTTTTCAACCTTTTGCGAAGAGTCTCTTTTCCGACTAGGGCGCGGAAACACTTCAGGAGCCTTCTAGTCAAAATGGCGCGGGGTGGAAATTATGGCTCGAGCCTCGCTGCTGGGGCTCGATAAACAGCTAGAGGTAGGGACATCTATTGGGTCTTGGAAGGGTCACTCCACCAACAAGGAGCGGCCATGCACCACACAAGAAGGAGCTCTCAATCCGTCAATCCTTGAGATCGTCCGGACCAGTGTTTTTCCTGTGTGGCTAAAAAGTACATTTAGTTAAAGTTCGGGAAACAGTAAAGTTCGGACGAAGCTAAGTTTGGGAGAAGCAAAGCAAAGTTCGGGCGATGCTTAGTCAAAGCAAAGTTCGGGTGAAGCTAAGTTCGGCGAAGCAAAGTTCTGTTAGACTGACTCAAATTACCCAAGGGGACCCAAAAACCGCGAGATACTGAGAACCTCGGCAAAAACGCAAATTTCGGACACATTCGACCCCGAAAACCAACAAACCCCGAAATTCGCTTTCGACCGGAAAAAGGTCCTCGGCCGGGTTCGAACCCGGGCCTCCAGGCCTGAAGTATGCAACATACCCGGTGCCGAGTCACGGGTCGAAAAAAACCTGGATCGAGGGAATTGACTAGATCATATTTTTACATAAGCGCCAGCTTGAAAGGAAATGCTCGACGATGCTGTCCGACAAAGAACAGAAGGGATCCAAAGTGCTGTAACTACCGAACCACGTGTTGAACGGACGTGAGGTCATGCGGGTCTACCCCTACACGACAAATCACAGGTCAAAAGTCCTGAGTGAGAAAACAACACACGGTGGTGTAAGCGAAGAACAAATCAGATTGTGTTTGTATTGTATTTGCCCCTTACCTCTATATTTCCCCCCTTCCATTCGGAGTCGAAGCAGCTACGTCGAGTATTTTTGACCCTAAAAAAAGTGCCCCCGGGCTTCGCCCGCGGACCCCCAAAAAGTGGGGTTGGCTCGACAGAACTATTAGCATACCTCTAGTCTCGGAATATTTTTTGTATAAGGACCTGCTTTGTAGGAAATGCTTGAGGAGACTGCCAGTTGCGATGGATCAAAGGAGGTAAACGTGCTGTAGCCCACACGAAACACAGGTAGTGGCAGGCGTATGCGTTCAACAAAAAAGACCCACTTTGTAGTTGTATTGTTTTCACATTTCTCCCCCTCTAGCCTGCTTCGAAATGAGCACAAGGCAGTTCCTCGAGTATTCTTCGCCTAAAAAACCTTTTTCCACGTAAATGGGGTTGACCAAAAAACTTTCTTTCGCCACAGGAATTCCATCTACACACAGTTCTACACAAGCCGAAGCCACGCGGAAAACCACTGGTCCTGACCTAGTAAAAATTCCCCGTGTTGAGTCAAATTAAGCCGCATTCTCCACGCCTGGGTGTCGAGATCCGGCAAACTTGGTGCGCTAGCTTCGTTTAACCGTGAATCTAATAATCAGGGCTTACCCCACGAGGTCTCACCGACCTGTCGCTTCTTGAGATCGTCCCGACCTCGTAAAAATTTCCGTTTGAGTCAAATTAAGCCGCATCAAAACCCACACGCATAGCAGTGCACTGTGTACACCACACCACTACATACTACCTACCACCAGTGCATCTAGGAGCATGCTGAGGGCACCGTGCGGGTCCTCTGCACATCCGTCCTAGTGTACTAGTTAGGAGGTGGTATTGTGGTGGTACACCTAGTAGTACTACGTGCTGCATACCACATGCTGCTAACGGTGTAGTGTATGCACACACCACGTAGCAGTGTACCATGGGTATACACAGTACGTATGCATAGGTAGGAGTACTACGTACACACCTAACAATTTCGAATTTTGGGCGATATAGAAGCCTCGCCGGAGTCATCCAGTGGCCAATATAGGAACGGTGGGGGGGTCAGGGACCCCCATGTGACAACGCCTTCGTCGCAAATTGTATATGGGCACATTTTACGAGGTATTTTTTGAGACGGGCTCGACTCGTGTATGAAAGGGCTGGGCGACGAAAAGTCACCGTCCCCGATCATCAACGCGAACTTTCACCCTCACTCTAAATAGGACCCCCTCAACGGTCAACCGGAGACTCGAAAATACCGGCTTTTCTCGAAAACAAAAACAAAGGAATTTACACGCTGGAGCACGGAGCACAAGGCGCCATGCCAGGTACTCCAGAACCCGATCATTACACGGTGTTGGGCGTGCAGCGTGCCGCGTCGGGCCACGATATTAAGGCGGCGTTCAAGCGGTTGGCCAAAGCGTACCACCCGGACAAGAACGCCGACGGAGAAGCCCTGTTCAAAGAGGTGAGCGCAGCGTACGAAGTGCTAGGCGACGAAAAGTCACCGTCCCCGATTATCAACGCGAACTTTCACCCTCACTCTAAATAGGACCCCCTCAACGGTCAACCGGAGACTCGAAAATACCGGCTTTCTCGAAAACAAAACAAAGGAATTTACACGCGGGAGCACGGAGCACAAGGCGCCATGCCGGGTACGCCAGAACCCGATCATTACACGGTGTTGGGCGTGCAGCGTGCCGCGTCGGGCCACGATATTAAGGCGGCGTTCAAGCGGTTGGCCAAAGCGTACCACCCGGACAAGAACGCCGACGGAGAAGCCCTGTTCAAAGAGGTGAGCGCAGCGTACGAAGTGCTGGGCGACGAAAAGTCACTGTCCCCGATTATCAACGCGAACTTTCACCCTCACTCTAAATAGGACCCCCTCAACGGTCAACCGGAGACTCGAAAATACCGGCTTTCTCGAAAACAAAACAAAGGAATTTACACGCGGGAGCACGGAGCACAAGGCGCCATGCCAGGTACCCCAGAACCCGATCATTACACGGTGTTGGGCGTGCAGCGTGCCGCATCGGGCCACGATATTAAGGCGGCGTTCAAGCGGCTGGCCAAAGCGTACCATCCGGACAAGAACGCCGACGGAGAAGCCCTGTTCAAAGAGGTGAGCGCAGCGTACGAAGTGCTGGGCGACGAGGGATCGCGGGAAGAGTACGACAGAGACCAGGCCTGCCGCCGCTGCAGCAGCTTCAACTCGCCGACTCCCCCTCCGTCGTTCGCTGGGGGGGACCCCTTCGACGAAGTCCGTCGAAGAGCCGACGAGGATGCGCAGAAGGTGTGGGCCCTTCTGGTCACCGCGGGGCAGGGATGCCCCCTCGTACCCCTACCTCTATATTTCCTCCCTTCCATTAGGAGTCAAAGCAGCTACGTCGAGTATTTTTCGTCTTTTTCGTCAAATGCCGGAAAAGAAAAAGACCAATTCCGAGTAACTAGCTACATCCACGGTGTTTGTGCGTCCCTTTCGACGATGGCCACCCGGAGACCTTAACACCCAAGCAATTCTTTTGTTTGTCGCGCACGCAATCCCAAACTCCCCTAAACGCGTTAGGGGACCTCACAAGGTTTTACGGAGGGACGCGTCACCCGAAACGACCTTCACTGTTTTCAACTCCTTCAACCGTCTTCCCTACTCAAGCCTCCACGGTCAACCGAAGGCTTTCAAATACCGATCTTTTGATGGACGAATAACGTTAAAAAAAAACAGCTACGGAGGCGCGAGCCGATCTCGGCGTACCTGTTCGTTGGGCGTGAGAAGGAGCTCTTCGACGAGATGCTCGAAAAGGACACGACCAGCAAAGCGCGGAAGACAGCGCTGCGGTACACCAGCGCCCTGCCGACAGACGACTTGAAGGCGTGGTCTCAGTCGATGGACCGGCTCAACCGAGAAGAAGACGCAGCCTGCAGGCGAAAGGCGGCAGACCGCATGTCAGCGGAAGACAACCGGCGGCAGTGGGAAGAGAGCGAACGGGCGCGGCGCATGGAAGAAGTCCGCCGAGAGACCCAGAGGGAGTGGGAGCGTGAGGTCGCGCGGCTCGACGAGGAAAAACGGATCGAAAGGGACCAAAGGGAGGAGCGGCTCCGCGACAACGAAAGGAGGGAGCTGGAGCGGCAGGCCGACTACGACGACCTCTTCTCAGGGCACCAGAAGGACACCGTCGCGAGGAAGAGGGCCGCGAAAATCGCGCCTTACTTGGACAAGAGGGTCGACCGCATGTCCAGACTCGATCTGCAAGACCTGCAGGAGCAACTGGCGCAGTGGATGTGCGATGTCAGCACACAGCTCAATGAATCGGGGAAGGCGTAACGGTCTGTCCCCTGTTGCCCTGGTGCTGACCGTCTCGACAAGCTTGTGTGCAGCGCAAGCGCCAAGCCCCATGCTGCGCCACGCCATGATGCTTTAGTTTGGGAAATCGGTAGCCACTTGACCCCCGTAGGCCCATGGCTCTGCAGTACCGCCGAACACGTGAAGCTTGGCTCCCGTGTAGCAGGCTTTCCCTGGTACCTAGTGGTCGTCGTCGATCAGCCGTCTGCAAAAAGAGAGAGCACTTTCCTTCAATGCTGTGCACTGGCACGAAATCTGGGCAACTAACGGCATTGCGCCCTTGCCCAAAAGTGATCGATGTTGATCAGTGTTGGGCATTGTCACATATTTCGTTGATACTTCGTAGATACAAACAAGACCCGACGTGGATGTCGACTGGCGTCCCACAATCCCAGCAACTGAAGGCATTTCGCCACAGCAGCTGTGCTGAAGGAAGGCTCTGCCATTCTCATAAAAGCAAGATGCAAGCCGCTACGCTCGACGAGCAAAAAACGGATCGAAAGGGACCAAAGGGAGGAGCGGCTCCGCGACAACGAAAGGAGGGAGCTGGAGCGGCAGGCCGACTACGACGACCTCTTCTCAGGGCACCAGAAGGACACCGTCTCGAGGAAAAGGGCCGCGAAAATCGCGCCTTACTTGGACAAGAGGGTCGACCGCATGTCCAGACTCGATCTGCAAGACCTGCAGGAGCAACTGGCGCAGTGGATGTGCGTTGTCAGCACACAGCTCAGTGAATCGGGGAAGGCGTAACGGTCTGTCCCCTGTTGCCAGTGGTCGTCGTCGATCAGCCGTCTGCAAAAAGAGGGAGCACTTTCCTTCAATGCTGTGCACTGGCACGAAATCTGGGCAACTAACGGCATTGCGTCCTTGCCCAAAAGTGATCGATGTTGGGCATTGTCACATATTTCGTGATACTTCGCAGATACAAACAAGACACGACGTGGATGTCGACCGGTGTTGGGCATGTGGACCACAGACTCTGTCCTCACATACACGCAAAGCACGTGGATATCGGTGAGCGTCACAATTCCAGCATTGCGCCACAGCGCAACTGAGCTGAAAGAGAGCTCCTATACATATTTCGCTTCGTAGAGCTCTTTTCATACAAACAAGGCACGTCAATGTTGGCGTGATGCAGTTAGTAAGCAGCTAGGCTACCGTTCCAGCGAAAAGGTTTCCAAAAAGATTAAACGGCCAGCGTACAAAGAGGTCCGGGAACCCCAGAGAGAGTCGCCCGTGTTTAAACTTTGGGGAAATATCTTGCGGTTTCTGACGAAGCCTCTGATGTCCCACCTAGTTAACCTTGGAGGAAGCCCCCCACGTCGGCGACCGTCGTGACGAAGGAGCCAAAGCTCGACCCGCACGACGCCGCCTGGCCGCCCGCCGACTCGTTGGGCAGCGACGCGAAAAGCAGCGCCGGCGGCGACGACCTGACCCTCTGCGCCTCCGTCACCCTGGTGCCCTCGACAGCTGCAGGTCCTTCACCGGCAGCGCGGGAGCAGAGGCTTCGGGAACAGGCGGGAAGCCGGAGGACTGTTGGGGTAGACCCGCATGACCTCACGTCCGTTCAACACACGTGGTTGCCGCAGTACGTGACTGTCAGTTTTTTAGAAAAGGAAGATTTTTTTTCTAAAAAAACACTTCATGAAAATTTCTTTTGCGGGGGTTTCCAAATTTTTAGAGTGTAAGTTCACTTGGAGATCCGGGATTTTTTGTTGGCTAAGTGGAGGCATACGATCTTCGTTGAAACAAAACTCCGTGTGCTACTGCCTCGCATCGAGGGCAGCTTCAACTCGGACGTGTCGCGCCCGCGCACGAGGAGCGCAGGCAACCCGCACTCCTCCTCCGCGGCCTCCTTGCTCGGCGGGCCTGTGACAGGATCGAGATGGACATACCCACTGATACCTCGTACCGAATAGGTGACAATTCTTGGCTTCTGAGAGAGGCAATTGCGCAAATCGGTCCATTCCGTATTTTCTTGAGTGGGACACGCAGTGTTTTCCCCTCCGAGGTTTTATTGTCGCAAACGAATTCCCGTGGCGGTGCCCACGGCACACGGCACCAAGCATCCATGCGGAGCATCGAGCTCGTGTAACAGCCAGCGCACACGTATCAGGTTGCCACGCAAACCCACATCATCGCACACACACACGTATCTACCACACAACGCACACACACCCTCTCCGGTAGGTCCGGTCCACTGACCCTCCGGCCTTTGAAAAGCTTTAGTGCCCCCCGGCGCACATCCTGAAACGCCAGAAAGAACCCGTACACCGTTTCGTTTATCCCGCACGGGCCGACGCAGAACCCGTACCAGGCGCTGCGGGGAAAGCCGCCGATCGGGAACCAAAAGGAGGACTGGGACGTGAACGAGTGGGTCAGCGTGGCGCCGGACGGTTCCGCGCTGGTGATGGTCAGTCCGCCTTATGTGTCCGTGGCTTAAAAGAACGGAAAAAGAGGGGCCCCCAGCAACCCAAAACTCGAAACCTGCCACTCGGGTGGTCCTAAAATGCTCGGGAAATCAAAATATCTGGTCGGATGCCCGTTTAGGCTGAAGTAATGGCTGCAGAATGCAAAAACAAGGCAGAATCGAAACACGGCGCAGACGGGACCAGTGCGGTGTTGAGCACATATCTACTCCAAGCACGTTCTTGCAATCCCCCCCTACACCTTTTGCTAAAGAGTAATCTTTAGTCGTGCGTGGCTCCTGCGATGCTGAGCGATTTGCCAAACCTGCCCCTTGAGTTTTACAGATTAACCACACAGGGGTCCGCGGAAAGCTACAGTTCTTCTGCATTATCCACGCTGTTCTCCGTTAGATGACCGAACAGACGTCCTTTAGAGGATCCGGCCGAGTGTGCCAACTCAATCAAAAGAAATGTTTCCAAGCAACCTAACCAACCTAACGAAGTCAACTTCCCTTTTGTTTCCTTTTCGTGTTCGTTGTCTTCATTCCACCTTAATGCACGTCGCACCCGCGACTGTGCTATCGATTTACACCTTCTTCGCACCCGCTCTTGTCCCTGCTTCTGGCCCCCACTCCTATCCGACAGCGCGAAAAAGAAAACTCCGTTTGCGGTTTTCTCCTTTTAGTTCCGCTCGTTGCACTCTCTCTCTCTCTTCCTCTCTCGCGAAGAAACGGGCTGGTCGGCATCTGCTGGAGATCGACGGGCGTAGATACTTACGTGTACCCGTTTTCTTGTATTCTCGACCGATTCATGCTAAGAAGCCCCGGGCGCAGATGTCGGACGAATTTGGTGATCCGAAAAGCTGGCCTTCGAGGTTTCGCGCGAAACCAACCAAGGTATGCCCACTTGCGGGTCATTGAAGAGGTTCTGGGAGAGCTACGCAAAGAGACGGTGCGTATAAGTCGATCTTTGAGTGCGTGAGCCCCTCCGAAGAAAGGTCCATCACACTAGTTCCAAGCTACTTAGCCCGGGTCTCTGGGTCGCGTCCCCCTCCTTCTTTTGGTCGCCTGGTCTTGCGTCTTGTTGGTCCGTCCGGGCTGGTCGCTTCGCGCTTCCCCTTCGTCTTGCATCACCTCGTCTCCACTCCCTGCCGCGCACGGGCTTCTACGGTTTTGTGCCACCTGCGACGCGGGTCGCTTTACTGCTTTTCTGCGCGACGGCTGCTCTGTACTCGTTGCCTTATCCGCGATTTCCGCTTCTCGTACCGACCGCGCCTGCCTTTCCTGTTCTGCCTTTGGCCTCTGTCGCCCGTCGGCAGATGTGGTCGCCGTTTCTCAGGCTCCCTCTCCGGAGTCGAACCCTATTGCGCCGTTACCCGTTACAGCCATGGTAATCCATTACACTACCGTCGAAAGCTGATAGGGCAGAAGCTCTCGCGGGCTTGCACCGACTTGGAGTCGTGTGCTATCACTCGATTGTCCTGTGTCATCCACACACCGCTGTTATTGCTAGCGTTGGTTCTTGCCTCGGTCAATTGTTTGCACCTCGACCCCGCGGTTTTGAGGCCACGGAGTTGAATTGAACCCCGCGAATACGCGGGCAGAGGGTCCGCCTGCGCAGCCGGTACAGGCACGAAGAGGCGCGTATCAGCTTTTGACGGTAGTGTAGTGGACTACCGGCCTCGGCTCGGGCGTCCTGCTGTGCTATCTGAATCCCCTCGTCTTCCTTCTTACGTTGCTTGGCACTCCGTGCTGCCCGGAAAGAGCGACGGTGCGAGATGTGTGGGGAGAATTCTCCGTCGGCTACTCACTCCTGCATTAGGAGAATGCTGCTACTGCAAGTTTTCACTGGAGTATAGAAAAAAATGGGGAAAACAAGGGTCTGACGTATGATGGGGTAGCCGCCCCCGAGATAGCCACCATGTGTGAGAGAATAGGCTATCCCAGGAGGTCGCTCCACCAAAAAGATTTTCCCCGCCAGCCAGCCCAAAGGAACCTGAAGTTCGTTCGTAGTGCCTGGTGGAATTCCCTCGATGAATCGCAAAAACTAGCGAAGCCGGTCCATCCACTCCTGCACGGCGAGGTCCATCCACTCCTGCACGGCGAGGTCCAGCCTGAGAAGCCTTGAACCCTAAGGAGCTTTTGGGTGTTGAGTCACACCCAAAACGCGGGCGTGTGCCACAACCAAAACGCGTGCAAATCCACAACCGAAAAGCTGGCGTGCCGCCACTTTTTTTACTCCGGCTTTACCTCCATCTTCTGAGGCAGGACTCCACCGTGTGATAGACCGCGGTTTACTCAAGACGAAAGCCGAGCGTCCCGTTAGCTGGGAGGAAGTCAGACCGAGTGTTCTTCCTACGCATCATCAAGCTAAACAACCCCACCCCATTCCAACTTATTCACTGACGCGCGTTCCGCGGTTTCCTCGAGACAAGTCGAAGAGAAAGAGCCTAACAACAGACTGACTCGCGAACCGAATGAAAGGAATGGTCTGGACGTACCACCGCCTACCAAGACGATCACCCGGGGGCAAGGGAGGGCGGTATTTTGTTTTTAGCCACATGCAATGTGTGAGGAAACTGAACCGCCCAAGTAGGACCTTCTGATCATGATCATTTGCCAAATTTGCCAGCTGAAACCACGTCCAGGATTAGGGCTCAGGGTAGTGTGGTCAACGAAAGTGCGGTCAACGAAAACTCTAGTTTCCCTTTCTGCGGAGTCTCTCGCGGTGTACAGTTTTACGTTCAATGTGTCGATTCTGCCCCTCAGTAAACTGCAGTCGTTACGTTACCCCACACCGTATGTTCACTCCGCACAGGCAGCGGGCTGGGAGGAAGGGATTTTTCGCAAAAAAAAAAAAGAGAAGAAAATAATCCGCAAGTCTGTCGGAAAGATGCAACCCCGGCTGCTGATCTTCTGCGTTCTGCTGGCGTCGTCAGTGTCCAGCGGTGATACTGACGCGCCTCAACAGCAGGAAGAAGGTGCTAAACCCGCGCCACCGCAGCTGCCGGCGGTGGCAGGAGGCGACGCGGGGGAGGGGGCCATAAAGCTGGAGATGGGCCAAAAGAAGGCCCTGGACCACCTGGGACCGCTGATCATCAACAAGGACGGCACCACGAAGCGCGTGACCAACTGGGACAAGATGACCGGCGGCGAGAAGGAGGCTGCGATGAATCGCATCAAAGAGCGCAACCGTGAACGGGTGAAGGTTCTCAAGGAACGACTGGCCCGAGAGGGCGAAGGCGACGTCGATCTGCAGAAACTCGCACTGGACGACGGGGAACTGTGAGGCGGCGTCGATCTTCAGAACCTCGCACCCGACGCGGAAAACTGTGAGAGAAACGCCAGCTACTACGGGGAAGTGATCGTGGCGTTGCACGAGTCTCTGTTGGCTGCCAAAGTGAGTGAGCGTGTGAAAGAGTACATTCCGGTACGATCACTAAAATTCCTGCCCCGGCTCAAGGAGGGACTGGCCCGAGAGGGCGAAGGCGACATCGATCTGCAGAAACTCGCACTGGACGACGGAGAACTGCGAGAGAAACGCCAGCTGCTACGGGGAAGTGATCGTGGCGTTGCACGAGTCTCTGTTGGCTGCCAAAGTGAGTGAGCGTGTGAAAGAGTACATTCCGGTACGATCACTAAAATTCCTGCCCCGGGTGCATCGAAGAGCGGAACCGTGGACGGGTGAAGGTTCTCAAGGAGCGACTGGCCCGGGAGGGCGAAGGCGACATCGATCTGCAGAAACTCGCACTGGACAACGGAGAACTGCGAGAGAAACGCCAGCTGCTACGGGGAAGTGATCGTGGCGTTGCACGAGTCTCTGTTGGCTGCCAAAGTGAGTGAGCGTGTGAAAGAGTACATTCCGGTACGATCACTAAAATTCCTGCCCCGGCTCAAGGAGGGACTGGCCCGAGAGGGCGAAGGCGACATCGATCTGCAGAAACTCGCACTGGACGACGGAGAACTGCGAGAGAAACGCCAGCTGCTACGGGGAAGTGATCGTGGCGTTGCACGAGTCTCTGTTGGCTGCCAAAGTGAGTGAGCGTGTGAAAGAGTACATTCCGGTACGATCACTAAATTCCTGCCCCGGGCCCATCGAAGAGCGGAACCGTGGACGGGTGAAGGTTCTCAAGGAGCGACTGGCCCGGGAGGGCGAAGGCGACATCGATCTGCAGAAACTCGCACTGGACGACGAAGAACTGCGAAGAGAAAGAGAAATGCCAGCCGCTACGGAGATTCTCCGGGGGAGAGTCGGTTGAATGGTAGTGTCGCTCGTGGCGTGGCACCTAAGAGCAGAACCGTGAACGGATGAAAGTTCTCAGGAAGCGAAGGCGGCGACATCGATCTTCAGAACCTCGCACTGGACGACGATGACAGAACTTTGAGAGAAAGAGGAACGCCAGCTGCTACGGAGACTCGCCAGGGGAAAGTCGGTTGAGTGGTAATGTCGCTAGCTGCGCGGCATCAAAGGGCTGAACTGTGAACGGATGAAAGTTCTCAAGAAGCGAAGGCGGCGACATCGATCTGCAGAACCTCGCACCCGACGACGGAGAACTGTGAGAGAAACGCCAGCAGCTACGGGGGGACGAAAACTGACGCTTGTACAAGGTTGGAACCACCCCGAGACCATTTGTTCGCTCCGCACAAGAAGCGGCGGGTCGAAGTAGCACTCTGTGCCACAAACCCGCCCGCTCTGCCCTGTGGCTGCCTAGCGCAAGTGCTAAACCTTGTTGCTTTGGTTGGCCAGTGTATAGGCCTGTGGTTCGGCACTACTACGTAGCAGGCCTTCTCCGGCAATAACCCGCCAAAAGGGGAGGAGACGCCAATCACCGGGCTCGTTCTGAAGTGGCTGGGGTAGCTGGTTCATGGCAGCCAAGCGTTTATAGCGATGTTGCTTTTTGATCGTTCATGTTAATTCTTCGTAAACGTAGACTGCGAGGCGGGATAGTGTGAGGGTTGGATTGTTCGCCCATTAACATGGTTTAGACCGTCGTTAGACAGATTGGTTTTACCCAGGTTTTTGGCGAACTCTTTCTGTTCTGTATGTGTCGGTCACCATTGTGCCCGCCGGAAACTGCGTTACCTCAGGGATTCCGACCACGGTCGCTGACTGCGGATACATTGAGGTTACACTGTTTTTCAGTCGGATTCTGCTGGTTACATTGAGGTTACACTGTTTTCCAGTCAAATTTGGCTGGTTACATTGAGGTTACCCCTACTGATGAGGGAGAAAGCCTATCGGACCAGCGCATTCCGACAGCAATACGGGGTCGGATGAGTCCAGCGGCAGCCCCATGCCGAGAACAATGCAAGGAAATCCTCGAGGGGCTGCCTTGTGCTTACTTCGAAGGAGGCTAGAGGGGGACGAAACTATACCCCTACTAAGTGGGTCTTTTTTTTGTTGAACGCTTACGCCCGCCCCTCCCAGGTTCACCTGTGTTTCGTGTGTGGGCTACAGCACGTTTTCCTCCTTTTCGAGATTGGAATATTGTAGCGATCGTGGGGAGCCATCGGCATGCTGATGAGTACCACACTATCCTTCGAGACTTCGCAACTGGCAGCCTCCTCAAGTATTTCCTACAAAGCAGATGCTTATGCAAAGAAAAATGAAGAGCATAGCCCAACCCACTTCCGCCGGTGGAGAAAACCTGCCGGAATCACCCGTCTTCGGGTGCTAGTTTGACACTTGCTGTCGTCGGGGGGAAAAAGAAACCGGAGAGAGAGAAGGTGAGGGGATGGGCTTCCTGCGTGCGAGCTGTGTCCCGTGAACGGTCAGCGCGCGTCAAAACACATGCCACGTGTCTACGCCCATTTGACCGTTACAACACATGCCACGTATCCATGCCCACTGGCCGTCAAAAAAACATGCCGTGTCTCACCCATTGACTGTCAAAATGCGTTGCCTGTTAAAACACACGATCGTTACAACACGTGCCACGTATCCATGGCCGTCAAAAAAACATGCCGTGTCTCACCCATTGACTGTCAAAACGCGTGCCACGTCTCCACGGCCATTGCCTGTTAAAACACATGATCGTTACAACACATGCACTCCACGCCCCCTTGTCAACGTGTTTCCCCCCTCTCACTCTCTCTCTCTCTCTCTCTCACTCTCTCTCTCAGCACCTGGGTTCTCTTCCTCTCTCGTAGCGATTGCTGCCTGACTGTGCTGCCAGGAGGAGACCAGCAATCGCTTCTCGCCTCCTTTTCTTCCGACAACCCCCGTTTCTTTTCCCGACTGCGAACGGCCCCATCCCATCCAACGAGCAGTAGACACGAAGCTGTCCCAGCAACCACACCAAACACATGGCAGGATGCCCCCGGGGCACCTGGCGAAGGTTTGCGGCAGCAGGTCCCTGGCGAAGCGCGGGGACGGGTGGCGGCCGCTGTGGGAACAGGTCGAAAGGCGCCTATCTGCACACCCACATGGAATCGCCTTCGGAATATACGAAAAAAGAATAGGCGCGATGTTTGTTTGTACGTGCCGCATTCGCTCTCCGCTTCATCGTAATCCTCCCCGCGGGGGAGTTTCACGACGGGGATTTGACTTCTCCCTCGAGGATGTCAGTCCGAGTTAGTGCCATGTTTTGTTTGTACGTGCCGGGGGAGGATTAGCCTGTTAGTGAGTGATAGTGAGTGAATATGATCGGTAGGCTAATCTTCCACCAGTGTTCGCGCGAAGGAAAAAAAGCGACTTTTGTTGAACGCTTACGCCCGCCACTAAACCCAGAGTCACCTGTGTTTCGTGTGGGCTACAGCACATTTACCTCCTTTGATCTTTTGCAGCTGGCAGCCTCCTCAAGTATTTCCTATAAAGCAGGTACTTATACAACCAACACAAAAGAAAAAATCTTGAAAAACTTACCGGCTGATAATCAGCCGGCTGATTTGTGGAAGGTCTGCCGGAGGTTGGACCTGGCTCAATTGTATCCTTCATTTACTGTCACTGAAGCGCGTCACCCCTCTCACCAACAAGCAAACCAAGGGCGCAAGACGCGAAACTGGTCGTCGGGACGGTACGGTAACACAACCACCACGCTGAGGAGGCCTACCGTAAGTTAGATTAGGTGGATAATGTCCAAAACCACCAATGACCAACAACAAAGGTACACACACCGATTCTGTTCCCCCGTGTAACCACCACTCTTAAGAACACTCAGAGCACAAAAGATATCTTCCCATATCGACGAACGTCACCCGGAGACTTGAAACACCCGCAGTTTCATTTCCACGAAATAAATGCTCTGGATCGCCAGCGTTACTTGCTTGTTTGCAGGAAGGTTGCGGCGGCAGGCGGGCGAAGCGCGGCCGCTTGTCTCACCGCAGGTGGCCCGCGGACTCCGGCAGTCCGCCGCCGGTTGCGGGCCCACTGCTGACAGGCTGTATCGACAGCAGCAGGCAATTCGATGCAGATTCC
Source organism: Diplonema papillatum (assembly GCA_030068145.1). Lineage (NCBI taxonomy): Eukaryota > Euglenozoa > Diplonemea > Diplonemida > Diplonemidae > Diplonema > Diplonema papillatum. Next base: position 122,248 of record JAPJBO010000582.1, read on the forward strand.
AGGAAATAGGGTGGGCTGGCTCAATCTTATTACTTCCACTTAAGCGCGTCGTCAAAACCTCTAAAACCAACAAACAAACAAAAAAAGGTCGCCAGACACGGAATTGGTCGTCCCTCGGGATTGACGGTACCCACTAACACACCAAAAAGAAAAATGCTCTGGATCGGCAGCGTTGCTGGCTTGTTTGCAGACGACGTCGCGAGGGTTTGCGGCGGCAGGCGGGCGAAGCGCGGCCGCTTGTCTCACCGCAGGTGGCCCGCGGACTCCGGCAGTCCGCCGCCGTTGCGGGCCCACTGCTGACAGGCTGTATCGACAGCAGCAGGCAATTCGATGCAGATTCCAGGAAATAGGGTGGGCTGGCTCAATCTTATTACTTCCACTTAAGCGCGTCGTCAAAACCTCTAAAACCAACAAACAAACAAAAAAAGGTCGCCAGACACGGAATTGGTCGTCCCTCGGGATTGACGGTACCCACTAACACACCAAAAAGAAAAATGCTCTGGATCGGCAGCGTTGCTGGCTTGTTTGCAGACGACGTCGCGAGGGTTTGCGGCGGCAGGCGGGCGAAGCGCGGCCGCTTGTCTCACCGCAGGTGGCCCGCGGACTCCGGCAGTCCGCCGCCGTTGCGGGCCCACTGCTGACAGGCTGTATCGACAGCAGCAGGCAATTCGATGCAGATTCCAGGAAATAGGGTGGGCTGGCTCAATCTTATTACTTCCACTTACGCGCGTCGTCAAAACCTCTAAAACCAACAAACAAACAAAAAAAGGTCGCCAGACACGGAATTGGTCGTCCCTCGGGATTGACGGTACCCACTAACACACCAAAAAGAAAAATGCTCTGGATCGGCAGCGTTGCTGGCTTGTTTGCAGACGACGTCGCGAGGGTTTGCGGCGGCAGGCGGGCGAAGCGCGGCCGCTTGTCTCACCGCAGGTGGCCCGCGGACTCCGGCAGTCCGCCGCCGTTGCGGGCCCACTGCTGACAGGCTGTATCGACAGCAGCAGGCAATTCGATGCAGATTCCAGGAAATAGGGTGGGCTGGCTCAATCTTATTACTTCCACTTACGCGCGTCGTCAAAACCTCTAAAACCAACAAACAAACAAAAAAAGGTCGCCAGACACGGAATTGGTCGTCCCTCGGGATTGACGGTACCCACTAAAACACCAAAAAGAAAAATGCTCTGGATCGGCAGCGTTGCTGGCTTGTTTGCAGACGACGTCGCGAGGGTTTGCGGCGGCAGGCGGGCGAAGCGCGGCCGCTTGTCTCACCGCAGGTGGCCCGCGGACTCCGGCAGTCCGCCGCCGTTGCGGGCCCACTGCTGACAGGCTGTATCGACAGCAGCAGGCAATTCGATGCAGATTCCAGGAAATAGGGTGGGCTGGCTCAATCATATTCTCCAAGTCTCCATTTACTTCCACTTAAGCGCGTCGTCAAAACCTCTAAAACCAACAAACAAACAAAAAAAGGTCGCCAGACACGGAATTGGTCGTCCCTCGGGATTGACGGTACCCACTAAAACACCAAAAAGAAAAATGCTCTGGATCGGCAGCGTTGCTGGCTTGTTTGCAGACGACGTCGCGAGGGTTTGCGGCGGCAGGCGGGCGAAGCGCGGCCGCTTGTCTCACCGCAGGTGGCCCGCGGACTCCGGCAGTCCGCCGCCGTTGCGGGCCCGCTGCTGACAGGCTGTATCGACAGCAGCAGGCAATTCGATGCAGATTCCAGGAAATAGGGTGGACTGGCTCAATCATATTCTCCAAGTCTCCATTTACTTCCACTTAAGCGCGTCGTCAAAACCTCTAAAACCAACAAACAAACAAAAAAAGGTCGCCAGACACGGAATTGGTCGTCCCTCGGGATTGACGGTACCCACTAAAACACCAAAAAGAAAAATGCTCTGGATCGGCAGCGTTGCTGGCTTGTTTGCAGACGACGTCGCGAGGGTTTGCGGCGGCAGGCGGGCGAAGCGCGGCGCGGGGCGGGCGGGGCCGAAGACCCGCCGAGGGTTCTGCGGCGTCTGCCGCTTGTCGCACCGCAGGTGCTGCTGTCGGTGCGTGGACTGCCGCCGGTTGCGGGCCCACTGCAAGTGCGAGCCGCGCCGGTCTGCGGAGGACGCGGGCGGCGCTGGCTGCGGAGCGATCTGCACACCCAAACAGGCGACGCTAGGCTGCCGCTCCCTGGGCGGCGCCAATCCGGACGCAACCCGTAGCAGCAACGCGCCGGCAGCCAACTTTTCTGAGGATGCTTTGAAAGCTCCCGGATTGCCCGAAGCCGTGACTGCGAGAAAAACTTCCAAGCCAAAACAGCCCCGTGTACGCAGCGCCCCTGCCCTGGTCCAAGCCAAGCCCCGCCTCTCGAAACCTCCCCGGCCTCCTCCATCCAGCTGGGGGGCGCCGCCCACTTCACCGAGGGGGCCCTTGGCGTTTGCCGACACGGACATGCAGGCCCGTTGCGAGTCGATGCGCGCAGAATTCAAGACCACGGCCACCGTCACTTTCAGCAGTGAGTGGGGCTTTTTCCGTGAGTTCTGCTCCTCAGTCTGACAATGAGCTCATTAAGCTCGAAGACGTGCCCGTCCTACCCGCGTGGGGTGTGCAGTCTGCAGGTTCTCAAGGAGGGACTGGCCCGAGAGGGCGAAGGCGACATCGATCTGCAGAAACTCGCACTGGACGACGGAGAACTACGCCAGCTACTACGGGGAAGTGATCGTGGCGTTGCACGAGTCTCTGTTGGCTGCCAAAGTGAGTGAGCGTGTGAAAGAGTACATTCCGGCACGATCACTAAAATTCCTGCCCCGGCTCGAGGAGGGACTGGCCCGAGAGGGCGCAGGCGACAGCAGTGCTACGGCGTTCGCCGCTTTGTCGCAACGCAGGTGCTACTGCCGGTGCGTGGACTGCCGCCGGCTGCTGGCCCACTGCAAGTGCGAGCCGCGCCAGTCTGCGGAGGACGCGGGCGGCGCTGGCTGCGGAGCGATCTGCACACCCAAACAGGCGACGCTAGGCTGCCGCTCCCTGGGCGGCGCCAATCCGGACGCAAGCAGTAGCAGTGACGCGCCGGCAGTCAAGCTTTCTGAAGATGCTGTGGGAGCCCCCTCCATCCAGCTGGGGGGCGCCGCCCCCTTCACCGAGGGGGCCCTTGGCGTTTACCGGCACGGCCGTCGCGAGTCGATGCTCGCAGAATTCAAGACAACGGGCACCGTCACTTTCAGCAGTGAATGGGGATTCTTCCGTGAGTTCTGCTCCGTAGTCTGACAACGAGCTCATTAAGCTCCGTCCTACCCGCGTGGGGTGTGCAGTCTGCAGTAGTGCTACGGCCTTTGCCGCTTGTCGCAACGCAGGTGCTGCTGCCGGTTCGTGGACTGCCGCCGGCTGCTGGCCCACTGCAAGTGCGAGCCGCGCCAGTCTGCGGAGGACGCGGGCGGCGCTGGCTGCGGAGCGATCTGCACACCCAAACAGGCGACGCTAGGCAGCCAATCCGGACGCAACCCGTAGCAGTGACGCGCCGGCAGTCAAGCTTTCTGAAGATGCTGTGGGAGCTCCCGGATTGCCTGAAGCCGTGCCAAGACGTCGGCCTGCGAGAAAGACTTCCAAGCCAAAACGGCCCCCTGCCCTGGTCCAAGCCCCGCCTCTCGGAACCTCCCCGGCCTCCTCCATCCAGCTGGGGGACGCCGCCCCCTTCACCGAGGTGGCCCTTGGCGTTTGCCGACACGAACATGCAGGCCCGTTGCGAGTCGATGCTCGCAGAATTCAAGAGCATGCTGCTGCTCGCTGCGTGTGGTTTGCAGTCTACAGTCGGGATGATGTGCTGCCTGGTCCACATCACTGCTTCTCTCCGCTCTGCCCTGTGGCTGACCGTCTCGACGAGCTTGTGTTCAGCTCAAGCGCCAAGCCCCCAGGTGCGCCACGCCTTGATGCTTTAGTTTGGGAATCGGTAGCCACTTGACGTCGACTCGTGGCTCTGCAGCACCGCCGAGCGCGTGAAGCTTGGCTCCCGTGCAGCAGGCTTTTCCTGGTATCTTAGTGGAAAAGGAAGAAAAGGATTGTGCAGCTTATCTCCTAGCATGCGCAGCACCGCCCTCAGCATCTTCCTTGAGCAGAGTAGCTGTCGAAGCCTCTCCGGGGGTTTGCACGCCCTCCCCTGGCCATTCATCCCGTACCGCAGTCCAAGTTTATCGCATGGGTTGGTCGTTCTTTGAGCACCTCTTGGAGCGCACCGACACAGCGATGCAGGCCCGCTAGTCCATGCGTGTCAAACCCAACCAAGGGTACCGTCAGCGTCAGTGAGTGGGAATGGAGTTTCGTTCGTGAGTGCTGCAGTACGCCGTCGGACGATGCGTTGAAAGACACGTCCTATCGGCGTGTGTTGTGCAGTCTGCAGTCAGTTCGGGCTGTCTGCAAAAGTCAGGCAAGGCAATCAAAATTCTGCGTGAACACTAAACTAAGATTTCCGCGCCGATCAGTTCAGGCTGTCTGCAAAAGTCCTACTGCCAATCCCATATCCACTGTGCTTGCGGAGTTCACGACTTGTTCAGAATTGCCGTCCACGAAGTCGCTGTTGGGCGACTCTGTACAAACACCGCCGGCGACTGTTTCGGTCCCCCTTCCTTACACGTATTAAGTTCCTCCCTTGTTCCTTGGCCGCCCCTCACGCCTGCGTACCACCGTCGGTCCAACACTAGCCCTCACTTGCGCCGCGTGTACTGCACTCGGACGGAGCCTTTGAAAAACCTTATCAACCCGTTTGTCCAGCGCGCGGAAAGTCGTTTGGGGACCTGTGGGTCAAACTCGAGGGTTTTACGACTCCTAATGGGAAACCGGGTGCTCCTTGGGGAGGAGGTTTCGTAACACATTCTCAAGGTTTCGAAGCTTTGCGAGCGTTTTAACGGGAACGCCGCAAGGCACCTGCCCCGCTCAAGCGGGGCTCCATTTGGAAAGAGCCAAGGCTAGCGCGACGAAGTACCGGAAGCACTCCGCGACGCAGCTTAAGCCGAAGACGGAGCGGCGGCGATGGAGCAGCACCGGCGGGCTGCGCGGCTGGAGCCGCTGGAGAGCGGCGTGCCGGCCGAGATTGCGCAAGCCGTCCGAGGCGGCTGCAGCGACAGCTTCGGCTGGGCGCTGAACGAGGCGAAGCTGGTCGTCTTCGACCTGGCGTCCGGCCGCCCGGTGCTGCACTCCGTCATCCCCGTGAGCCAGCTCGGGCTGAACGCGTCCGAACCCGTCGAAGTCGTCTTCCCATGGCAAATAAGCCAACAAGGGTACCTACCGTAAACAAGGCTACCTACCGTACGCTCTCTAGGCTCAATGTGGCTGTTTGACGCGGTGTACGTTCGATATATCGCCGGCGAAAAATTCCCGGGTTATCAAGTAAAGGGTTGAACTCTAAGAATATGTCTTTATCCCTTTTTTTTTCAATGGTCAACCGGAGACTCTATAACACAAAACCACGATAAACACTCAAAACGCAGGGGGAGAGAGGGAGGGAGGGGAGGAAAGAGAACCGGAAGCGCTTAACGAGATGGCGTCGGTGCCGACGAAGTACCGGAAGCACTCCGCGACGCAGCTGACGCCGAAGACGGAGCGGCGGCGATGGAGCAGCACCGGCGGGCTGGCGGACCAGCCGCGGCTGGAGCCGCTGGAGAGCGGCGTGCGGGCCGAGATGGCGCAGGCCGTCCAAGGCGGCTGCAGCGACAGCTTCGGCTGGGCGCTGAACGAGGCGAAGCTGGTCGTCTTCGACCTGGCGTCCGGCCGCCCGGTGCTGCACTCCGTCATCCCCGTGAGCCAGCTCGGGCTGAACGCGTCCGAACCCGTCGAAGTCGTCTTCCCAGGGCAAATAAACCAACTAGGGTACCTACCGTAAACAAGGCTACCTACCGTACGCTCTCTAGGCTCAATGCGGCTGTTTGACGCGGTGTACGTTCGATATATCGCCGGCGAAAAATTCCAGGGTTATCAAGTAAAGTGTTGAACTCTAAGAATATGTCTTTATCCCTTTTTTTGTGTTAACAATGCATTGTTAGTACTAAGAAATTAGTAGTTGGCAGCGTACTACATGAAACTTACCAAAGCAGGTGAGTTCCGCTAGTGCGCACAAACAAACCGGAGACTCTAGAACACAAAACCACGATAAACGCTCAAAACGCAGGGGGTGAGAGGGAGGGGGGGAGGAAAGAGAACCGGAAGTTCTTAACGAGATGGCGTCGGTGCCAACGAAGTACCGGAAGCACTCCGCGACGCAGCTGACGCCGAAGACGGAGCGGCGGCGATGGAGCAGCACCGGCGGGCTGGCGGACCAGCCGCGGCTGGAGCCGCTGGAGAGCGGCGTGCGGGCCGAGATGGCGCAGGCCGTCCAAGGCGGCTGCAGCGACAGCTTCGGCTGGGCGCTGAACGAGGCGAAGCTGGTCGTCTTCGACCTGGCGTCCGGCCGCCCGGTGCTGCACTCCGTCATCCCCGTGAGCCAGCTCGGGCTGAACGCGTCCGAACCCGTTGAAGTCGTCTTCCCATGGCAAAGAAACCAAGGAGTACCCACCACCGCGATCATCGTCGCACTCGCCTCCGCCCGCCTGATCCTCGTGTCCCTCGAATCTGGCCACGTCACTCACGCGAGAACCCCCGAGCCGACCACCGGAATTTCAGCAGTCGCTGCCATGGAGAATAAAGGCGTGGCCTGCGGGTCCTCCGGCGGGAAAGTGTGGGTGTTCCTAGCAGACCCAAACGCATTGGAATGGAAGCCCGCGGTGAGGCTGCCGGACGCGCACAGGTCGGGCGGGGTGCTGCAGGCGGTGTTCAGGATGGCTGCGTTCCCGCAGTACGCGCTCGGTCTCTTTGGGCGGAACAGGGCGCAGTGCGCGGATACAGACGGGGAGGTCGTGGCGCTGCTGTACTCGCCGGTGCCGCGGCACGTCGCGCTGTTCGTTGTAGCCGGGAACGGTAAAATCGTGCAGTACAACCAGTTGTGCGAGGCTGCCGACAGCCGGGTTGTCCTTCACGACCTCACCGATGTGTTCGACAGGACGGCGGTCAACTGCAGAGTGGTAGCGGCGACGTTGGGATACACCACCGCGACGGGAACGGACCGGTGCGTGGACAAAACGCCGACGATTCACCTCCTCGTGTCGTATACCGACGTCACCACCGGGAGTGAGCAGCTTTCGCTGTGCAGGGTCGTAGGGCTTCTGGACAGCGAGGCGCTGCCGCTGTACAAAGCGCCGACGCCGATCGGGCAATACGGCGGGAAGCTGTCGATCTTCGTCCACGACGGGCCGGACGGCGGTGAGGAGGACCAGCTGATCCTCGTCTCGGTCGCCGACGACCGCACGCAGGTAGTGCGGCTGTCCATCGGCGACGACAACGCGCTGCAGCAGGCGCAGACCCGCGTCATCCCGGGGCGCGCCGTTGCGGTGACCGCGGCCGCGGCGCCGATCCCCGCGAAGCTCACGCTCGTGACGCGGGAGGGCTGGGCGACCGAAAGCGCGCCATCCGACTGCGTTTCGACGATCCGGGCGCAGCTGTCGCGGGTCTCTTTTGCGATCGCGGAACCACACGCCGACGCCGGACGGGTTTCCGCCTCGGGTGCTGCGAAGCGTGACGCCGAATATACCGGCGATTTCGTCGCGAAATCAAACGACATCGCGGCGGAGCCGGTGTCCGATTTCTCGCAGTGGCAAGCGTTAGACGACACCGTGGACCGCATGTCGCACATGATCCTTCGCCGAACCCGGGAGAAGCAAGCCAAGCACAAGTCGCTCGCTGCAGCGGCTATCACCCGCGGGCTGGGCCCCGAGAAGCTGCGAATCGTCCTCGACAACGACGAAAAAGTAGCGGTGACGTCCTCGTTCCGCGAGCTGCAGATGAGCCTCTACTCCGAGACCGCGGCCAACCCGAACACCGCTTGGCAGCCGAAGGAGTTCGCGCACTGCCTCACGCAGTTTTCGAAGACCCTCGACGGCAACCACATGTCGTCGCGGACTCACGAGCTCCGCCTGACGCAGCTGCAGCGGGTCTACACCGAAGCCGGCCGCATCGACGAATTCTTCCCGTTCCTCGCGCAGTGGGTCCATGAGACCCCCGGGCCGAGCACCCGGACTCCGGTCGCGGTGGCGTCGCGGCTGCACCCGTCGTACCTCGTACTCTTCGCGCGCGTCATGCACACCAGCATCGACGTCATCCGGGCGGCGCGCGCCCCGTCCTTGGCCGCGTACAGCGGCCCGAGGTGGACGCACTCCGCCCGGTTCGTCGCCGCCGTGCATGAGTTGATCAGCGCGTTTAAAACCGGCTTGTCGCAAATCCCGGCCTTCGGCGTCGACTCGCAGGCGGAGGAGGAAACGCGGGACGCCATCCTCTCCGCGGTGCGGGCCGCGATGGTGCTCGCGATTGAACACGACTTGCAGGTGGGCGCGAAACGGGTCCTGCCGTCGCAGGCGGAGTGGGTTCGATCCGTATTGCTCGCGAAGGAGGACTTCACGCCGACGACAGGGATTTCGAAGAAGTCGCGCGGTTTCGCGGTCGCCCAGGACGTCGGCTGGGCGGTGGCGGACTACCCGCTGCTGGTGTCCCTGGCCCTCCTCCTCGTCGAGGACGAGCGGAAGGCAAGCCTGATGCAGCTGCACGAGTCCGGCCCAGAGCCGTTCTTCAAAGCGCTCGTCCAGCACTTCTCCGCGAACCGGAAAATCGCGGATCTCCTCGCCATCCCCACGCTGCTGGACCTCGACAGCGCTTCGAACGCTCTTTTCGCGTCGATCGCAGACCAGCTGCTTCCGGCTTCGTTCCCGTTGAAGTACGCCGTCGTCGGCCCGTCGTTGACGGAGAAGACGCCGGACGACGCGTCCGCCGCCCTCGTGCGGTGTGGGAAGGCGATGCTCGGAATCACGTCTGCCCGTCCGCCGACGCGGCTGCTGCTGCACCGGTTGAAGCTGGCGAAGTTCGCGCTTGCCGCCAGCCAGGCCCGGGTGTCGACCGTCCTCGAGCCCATCAACGCAGCGATCGCCGTCAACCAGATCCAGACCAGGGTCCTCAACGACATCACCCCGCACATCCTCCCGACAGAGGACCTGCTCAACAAGCTGATCACCGGGCCGTCGCGCTCGGTCTCGTGGGAAGGGTGCTCCCTCGCCGAGTCGATCCACCCGACGGCGGGGCACAAGCTCGCGTGGGCCTTCCCGCTGTCCGCCCTCCAGCCCGAGCACCAGCACGCGGCCGCGAAGCACCAGATCTGGCTCAAAGCCCTCGTGACCCCGCAGAACTGGTGGCTGCAGCCGGCCTTCCGCGACTTCGTCGACGTCGTATGCCCACCGTTCCTTCGTTCCCCCTCTGAACACGAAACTAGATTTCCCCGCCCTGCCTAAACATTGAACTAAGATTTCCCCCCCGAGGCAAGTATCGCTTAAACACACGAAAATCGGGTCCCCTCCAGATTTCATCCTGCGGAGTCTTACGCTCCCTGCGACCCTTTAGCCATACTTCAATTTTCTTTTCACTTTTATATTCTACACTTTCTTCGAAGAAGACTTGATGCGAGCATCAAACGTGCATGAGAGGCAGTGTCCTGCCTAAATATTAGACCAAGATTCCCCCCCCCCTTTTCACTTAGTGAAAGCGGTGCCCCGTGGCGGTTGGTTATTACGAGCCACAACAAAACCCGACCCAATGAGGAGGTCCTCACCTGCTCAGCAAGCTGATCACCGGGCCGTCGCGATCGGTCTCGTGGGAGGGGGGCACCCTCGCAGAGTCGATCCACCCCACGGCGGGGCACAAGCTCGCGTGGGCCTTCCCGCTGTCCGCCCTCCAGCCCGAGCACCAGCACGCGACCGCGAATCACCAGATCTGGCTCAAAGCCCTCGTGACCCCACAGAACTGGTGGCTGCAGCCGGCCTTCCGCGACTTCGTCGACGTCGTATGCCCACCGTTCCTTCGTTCCCTCCCCCGCGTTTTTCCCCCGCGAAGAAGACTTAAACAAACAGTTTTTTCCTGAACACGAAACCAAGATTCCCCCCCCCTTACTTTGCATTTTACAGGCGTCACTGAGCCAGTCCACCTTCTCGCTGTGATAGTTTAGACTAGTTCGGAATCGCAAATAATCCGTGGCGATAATCTGCATCGCCGGCGTCGTGGTTATCTCTTCGTACGTGATGTGTCATGCTTTTCGCCTCTTCAACTCGTCTTGATCGTCGCGAAGCAGCGGGCAAGCCACTTGCGCTGCCTTGTCTTTTTTACGTTCATGAATGGGGGTCCGCGGGCGATCCCGACAGTCCAGGGTTGGGCGATAGCCGTGATGTCTTCTGTGGAGCTGCCGAGGGATCGTCGCTGCCGCACCTACCTGGCGCGCCTGACCCAGCGAGCTACGAGGGTCGAAAATACTCGAGGGACTGCCTTGTGCTCATTTCGAAGGAGGCTAGAGGGGGAGAAAACAATACAACTACAAAGTGGGTCTTTTTTGTTGAACGCTTACGCCCGCCACTGAACCCAGATTCACCTGTGTTTCGTGTGGGCTACAGCACATTTACCTCCTTTGTTCTATCGCAACTGGCAGTCTCAAGCATTTCCTACAAAGCAGGTGCTTATACAAAAGAAATATCACCTACCCCCATTTCTTTTTTAAACAACCTTTCTCCGTTCCTGCTTACTTTGATCATAGGTGTCACGGCAAGTTTTGGTAGCCGGCTTAACAAAATTTGACGTGGGCGGCTTTAGATTACCATCTGAATGACACCTCAACACAAAACAAGTTGTCGACAACAAACAAGTAACATAATAAAACTACGCACTTCTTTGTCTTCGCTCTCGAGTCCTCAGCTGCTTTCGGAAGTACCAGCCCCACGTTGGCGCACTTCGCTTGCTTCGGCGGCGCTGCCGCGGGGCTTGTCAGCCCCGCTTTCCGCTTCTCCGCCGCTCTCGCCACCGGCGCACGATGGTGCCCTTTTCGACAGCAGTGTCCGGGCCACCGGCCTCGCAGGTCCCGTGCCTCCTGCAGTGCTCGCACGTTGGCATCTCGTGGTCAAGGCATCGGTGGTGCAGCACTCCGTCGTCGTCCCGCACGCGGCGCATCGCGTCATTCTGTGCGGGGGTAGGTACCTCTATATTTCTTCCCTTCCATTCGGAGTCGAAGCTACGTCGACTATTTCCAGGAGCACTGTAATAATAGACAACAGCAGGCAATTCGATGCGGATGTCCCACCTTTATTCAAAACACAGAATTCAGTAAAAAAAAAGCAACCGGGCAATCGACGAGCCCGGCAGTCGGAATCAAACGGAAATCAATACAAACCCACACAGACCGAGGGGGAGCAGGCAGAGCTGGCTTCCAAAACGCATTTCTACCACGTATACCGCACAGTCGTCTCGCATCCGCAGATCGAAAGCGCAGCTTTCAGAGGGGACAGGAACGGCGTCTTGTCCCAGCTGCAGCAAAACATCCCGGAAAGCATGCCCGCGGTATGTTCTATTTCTTTTTTTTGTCCCCCCTCTTAGGGGCAGCAGTCAGTTGTGAGACTGGCAGGTGAGCAGCGTCACCTCCCCTAGTGAGCTCTCGGATCAAGCTGCGTCTGATGCAGCTGTTGGATCGCCTACATACACTCAGCCGCGCGTGCCTTCATTGCGAAGGTTGCGTGTGGAACGCCATTCCGCGAATGAAGAGCTTCTCAGCGCACAGTATCAAGCGAGGAGCAATGGCCGTGGTCTTCCAGAAGGTCGCAGCCGGGGCAGATGTTCCGGAGATACTGGTCTCGAGGCTCGCGAAACACAGCGTGAAAGCGGGTCTGTCAAACGTCACTCTGAGGTACGGCGGCGACTCAGTGGCAATGGCAAGGGCACTAGCCACCGACTGCTGCGGCCTTCTGGGTGGCAGCTGTGTCAGGTCAAGTAGCGAGATCTGAGGCCTTGTGATGGCTGAGTGCACACCTAAGCAGGGCTGCATCCTCGTGTTGTAGCCGTGTTGTGTATAAGGTTTCGTGAGGGCCTGGTCAACCACCTCATCACTATAGGGCACAAACCTTTCGCGACCGTGATTGGACAGTCGGGATTGCCGGGGGCGGGTCTCCATGAAGAAGAGAATTGTAAAGCAAGACCTGCCCCCTGCGCCTGCTGTCTCCGGCTGCTTCGGCAGACGACACATACTACTACTACTACTACTGTCCCCCCTTAGGGCCCACGCCGGATTAACGCGGGCGGCGGCGTTTTGGCATAACCAGGAACCTCAAGGGAAGCAGCGCATCCCCCCACGCTTCAAAGGCCCACTCACGCAACACATTAATCATTCCAAACGCGTTGTTGCAATCCCCCCTCTCTTAGCCACGCCGGATGCCGCAACCCATGGCGTTTTGGCATGAGCCAGAGCCTCAAGGGGGGCAGCGCATCCCACGCTTCGAAGGCCCGTTCACGCAGCATACTAATCATTCCAAACGCGTTCTTCCAATCCCCCTTCTTAGGGCCCACGCCGGATGCCGCAACCCTTTAACCCGGGCGGCGGCGTTTTGGCATGAAGCAGGAACCTCAAGGGAAGCAGCGCATCCCCCGACGCTTCAAAGCCACTCACGCAACACATTAATCATTCCAAACGTTCTTGCAGTCCCCTCTCTTAACCACGCCGGATGCCGCAACCCGCGGCGTTTTGGCATGAACCAGGAACCTCAAGGGAGCAGCGAGGGCATCATCCCACCTCAAAGCCACTCACGCAACACACTAATCATTCCAAACGCGTTCTTGCAATCCCTCCCCTCTCACACAGCACCTGTTCGCTCTTCTCGTAGAAGTGACCGCCAATCCGTTGCGCACTAGCTACGACGAACCCGCGACGCCGTCGCTCGGGAGTTAATCTCCGTTCGCCGACGACGGCAGCTGTCTCGCACCCACCGCAGCCGAGGTGGCACGTTTTCGGTATGCGTTTCTCTCGCGTGGATTCAGTCACCACTCTTTCCACACAGTCGTCAATCAACAACATCCAACTCCTTATATAAGGTGTAACGGGATATGCCGGCAGCCGCTGCTCAACGGCTTTTATCAGGTGGGCGGCCCTGAGATTACCCCCCTCAGGTGGCACCATAGGTGTTTACTTTTATTATTATTACCGTACCGACCCCCCCCCGTGTTTAAGATCGCGTTTTTCCGTGTTTAAGATCGCCCCCCAAAAAAACCGATCTTATACACGGGGGGGACGATCTTAAACACGGGGGGGGGACAAAAAACACCCCAAAAAAAATTTTCCGCTGCGCGGGGCCCTGAACCCCCCCCCCCACAGTAAAAACGCCCAAAAAAAAAATTTCTCCGCTGCGCCCACTCTCCCATGTATAAGATCGCCCTCATTTCTCAAAAAAACCGATCTTATACACGGGGGGGGAGGGCGCGATCTTAAACACGGGGGGGTGGTAGGTAAGTAAGTTTTAAACTCCAGCTCACTTCGCGAACGCGATCGGTCGGCGCTGGCGACCATCTCGACCCCGGCTGGCCAAGGCAAGCAATGAACGTACACACAGAGCCAATCCATCCCCTATTCTCTGGAACTGCATCGAATTGCCTGCTGCTGTCTGTCGCAGTCTGTCAGCAGTCTATCTCTATAGACGACACAATACACCTACCACAGAGCCGACCTTTGCTCTGCGTGGACGAATCAGCCCGGATAGCTGTTGGCTACGACATTCGGCTCAGGGCCGTCTGCTGTTCATCCTTGCGGTACTAGCTGCACGGGGTTTTCGGCCGCGACAACTATAAGTCTTCACACACACAGACGGCAGCGTCTCACCCCTGCCCTAGACTGTGTGCTGGCGAGAAGCTTAGTGACTTGGTCGTTGTGATGGCGGGAGAGGTCATTCTCCAACCTCTCTATGCAGCACGAAAACAATGGCCGGACTGGCATTTCATTTTTGAACTAGTCCCACCTGGACCTTCGTTCGACGAGGTGTTCCCGTTTGTCACGAACTGGACTAGCTTAGCTATTCCAAACCCCCGTGGCGCAAGCGTCGTTGCGAGCCAAGATGGGAGTGAGTCGTGCATTCCCATCCAGATCGTTACTTGACAGAGATCATCATGGCGGCGCCAACATCTGTGCAATGAGCTTGGGCCCGGCGGGCTTTAGCTGTGTTCCAAAAACTCCCGGTACAAGCAGCACCTCGTCGCCGTTGGAGCCAGCCTGAGTCGTTGAGTCGTCCCATTCAGATTGTTGATCGACAGACAATCATCATGACAACGACACAACATCTGTGCACTGAGCTTGGGCCGGGCGGGCTTCGCTGTGTTCCAAAAACTCCCGGTACAAGCAGCACCCCGTCGCCGTCGGAGCCAGCCGGAGTCGTTGAGTCGTCCATTCAGATTGTTGATCGACAGAAAATCATCATGACAACGACACAGCATCTGTGCACTGAACCTGGGCCGGACTAGTCTAGACTCCCAGCTGTGCTCCAAGAACTGTTACGAGCATCACCCATCGTCGTCAGAGCCAAGCTGCCCGCCTCCTGCAGTCCGTCCCACCGGGGAGCGAGTCACGCACTCTCATCATGCTCATTGATCATGCGCCGGTGCAACATCTGTATATCGGACCGGACCCCAAAAGCTCCTAACCAGTCCCCGTTGTCGTCGGAGCCCAGATCTTACCTCCTGCAGTCCGCCCTATCAGTGAGTCGACTCTCATTAAGATTGTTGTTCGACAGAGATCATCATGACGACGTCAACATCTGCGCAACACTCAGCTGTGTTCAAAAAACTCCTGGTACAGACACCGCAAGTCGTCGCCGGAGCCAAGATCTTACCTCCTGCAGTCCGCCCTATCGGGGAGTCGGCTCTCATTAAGATCGTTGATCGACAGAGATCATCATGACGACGTCAACATCTCCGCAACACTCAGCTGTGTTCAAAAAACTCCTGGTACAGACACCACAAGTCGTCGGCGGAGCCAAGATCTTACCTCCTGCAGTCCGCCTTTGGAGTGAGTCGACTCTCATTAAGATCGTTGATCGACAGCGATCATCATGACGACGTCAACACCTGCGCCATGAGATTTTTTAGTCGGACTAGCTCAGCTGTGTTCAAAAAGACTCCTGGTACAAACACCACAAGTCCAAGATGTTACCTCCTGCAGTCCGCCCCATCGGGGAGTGAGTCGACTCTCATTAAGATCGTTGATCGACAGCGATCATCATGACGACGCCAACACCTGCGCCATGAGATTTTTTAGTCGGACTAGCTCAGCTGTGTTCAAAAAGACTCCTGGTACAAACACCACAAGTCCAAGACGTTACCTCCTGCAGTCCGCCCCACCGGGGAGTGGTTCGCACTTTCATCCAGATCGCTGCCAGAAAGGCAGTGTTTGTTCCCCAAGACCCTGCTTTTTCTGTCCCCTCCCCTCCCCCTTTTTTTCGTTTGAATCATATCCGTCGTGAGTGCCAAATGTCTGGCACTCCTCGCAATTCGCATGTTTCTGATCAAAAAAAAAAAAAGCCCGCGTTTTCATCAAAAAATGATCGAAATCTTTGCTTTTTTGCCTGTTAGAGTGCCAACGCTACTCTTTCTATAACGTAGTCTATTCATGATATCCAACTACATATACAAAAGGTGTCACGGGATAAGCCGGCAGCCGCTGCTTAACGGTGCATGCAGATCCATGTGGTCCGTGTACGTAAACGTTCCCAATGCTTAACGGCTTTATTTCGTGGGCGGCCCTGAGATTACCCCCTCAGGTGACACCACTTTATCTTTAGCCACTTTAACTTTCTTCTAGCGTTATAACATCTTCACTCGAAGGGAGGGGTGAGAAGACAGACTGTTAATCCTTCGTCAACAGCTTTGGGTGCGTTTTGCGGCCAGTTTTCTTTAGAGGAGCGGATCCTTCGTCTCTTTCTTCTTTTCGCCTCCGTTCTTTCTTTTCTTCTAGAACCTTCTTCCACTCCCTCCTTCGAAAAATGGTACAACTCAGTACATACAGGAGTATCTTTCACGCAGTAGCCGTTTCTCGTGCCTGTATACAATTGCCCAGTCATCTGAGAACCCACCTGGAGACGACACTCACGTTGGTTCGCCTAGCGCACGGTGAAGCTCTCTTCACCCCGCAACCCCGCAAACCCCAGCAAACCCGCCGGATCGGCTGGAAAGGGAGTTGAGGTCTGAGAACACTGGTTGAGACCCGAAAGGTAGTGCTCCATACCTGGACGGGACGAAGCTCGGGAAAAACTGGATTTGAGGCACTTGTTACAACCGAAAACATAGTGAGCTTGTGGCCATTACCCAGCTGCAACCCGAAGAAATAGTGGACATGTGGCCCTCACTCAGCTTACAGGACTCCCCAGCTGCGTCCTTTCCGGGTAGTTAGTTTTACACGATGTGAAACCTCGGCCGTGTGCAAAAGTCCCCACAATTGTGATTCAGGTAGCATCCACAATGCCCGAAAATCGACTAATGATAACGGCAGCTGGACACGGGCCGGTTGAGGGGAGTGAGGTTTCGCAAGCGAAAAAGCCAAAAAACGCGAAAGGACGGTGCTACGGCATGATTCGGCAACCGCTGCTAAACGTGGTGCATGCTAATCCATGGGGTTCATGTGCTTAAAGAACTCAAAGCTAAACGAACATGACGTCCTTTTTTTTTTGTGAGTTATGCGAGCTTGTAGAAGATCTACTCTCTGGAAAACATAATAACGAGTCGACGTCTTCCCGAGAAAAGTCCTTCACAAATGAAAAAAAAAAAAAGAAAAGCTACTTCAAGCAACTTCTCGCCGGTAGAGAGAACCTACTAGAGAGAGTACGACAACTCTATGGTACCATAAAGTCCAGAAAATCCATGGTGAAGAAGAAAACCAAAAATACCGTCACTAAAAGGCATGAAAGAAGCTGAAAGTAAATAATGTTGTCGACAACGAAAAGCAAAAGAATAAACCAAAACTACGCAGTTCTTTACTATGCAGGAAAAAGGGTGCTTTCCGGTCAATAAGGCAGGATAGAGGTTACAGGGGGAGGGGCGTGAAGAAGCAGGCTTGAAGCCCAATAACCCAAGTGTTGCTGTGACAAGATGACGAAGGTCTCGCAGGCGGAAGCGAAGCAGCTGGAGTCGATGAAATCGGCGCGTGACGACATGCCGGAAAAAGAGGTTTACCCACCCCCCTACTCTCTCCTCCATTCTAGTAAGGTACTTCGCGTAATGCGACACGCTGCCCTCACCTTGTAGGAGTACTTCTTCACTCTTTCTTTTCTGTGTGACACCCATGGGCGTTGGGCCTTCTCCCATGAGCCCGTGCAATAGTATGGTGGCTGTGACGAGCTACAAGCAGCTGCCTACCGGGCCAGGTTCCACCCTGGCACCCCGCCGCCGCGAAGCAGCACACGGCAGCCTCGCTGCGGGTCACCTGGCTTACGGACCGAAACACGAAGCAGACAGGACGGCTGCCGTCAAGACCTTCACTTTCACGTTAAAGGACAACATCAGGCAACGATGACCACCAACAATCAACTGGACCACAGATCCACATCGACGCCAAGGAGCTGCAGAAGGCGTTCACCAAGCTGCGGGAAACTCAGGTATTCTTCATTTTAAGCAGCTGGTGGAAAGGTTGCCCAAGTGCCGACCGCGACGGGTGCTTGCATGCTTGCACCAGGAGTTCGGAACAGCTGGCCAGGCCAAGCTCGTTGCACAGAGAGAGCTTGAGAGCTTGTCACACCCTCGGGTGAGATGTGTGCCGCCTGTGTAAAGACACTCAGCTTTTGCAGCCAACACCGCAAGTTAGAAACAGAAGCCTTGAGTCGAGTGCCGGATGGAGAAGCTGACAACCACCTACGCTCTTTCCGTCGCTCGAAGGATCGCGCCCCACTCACCCTTTCAGAGAGGAGTCACAGGACCCAAAAGCAGCGTGTGTCGGAAACTCAAAGCCGACGGGTGAAAGTGACAAGTGGTCTGTACTGCACTTCAGACGTTACCCACTTCATGCCATTGACTTCAACATATACACGCACACATACGCAGGAAAAAGCCTACGCGGAGAAAAAGGAGAAGGCAAAAGAGTTGGCAAAGATCACAGTGCAGAAAGACGACGTCAAACTCGTTTCAGCAGAGCTTGACCTGACGACCGAAGAGGCCACACTGCTTCTGAAAGAGGTGTGTATCAATCCACAATCCAGAAGTCCCGGAATCGAAAAAGCACGCCCTTCTCCCTTTTTTCTCTTCAACAGAGCAACGACAAAGTGGGGTGTTTGTATAAGCACCTGCTTTGTGTAGGAAAAACTTGAGGAGACTGCCAGTTGCGAAATCTCAAAGGAGGTATATGTGCTGTGTATTAGTGTGGTACTCATCGGCATGCCGATGACTCCCCACTATCGCAACAATATTCCAATCTCAAAAAAGGTACATGTGCTGTCCACCCGAAACGCAGGTAAATCTGGGTTTTGTGGCGGGCGTAAGCGTTCAACAAAAAATGCCGACGCTTCGTCTACGCCAGCCACTGAACCCATCTTTTTTTCTGTGCTTCGTGCGGCCGACTGCACATTCTTTCGAGGTGGCTGGCGGCCTCTTTCAAGTATTTCCTTCAAAGCAGGTGCACACACAATCTTCACTCGAAAACGGAAACTTCAAAAACCCGGAGTTTCGAACGAACGTTCACTCTAAGAATGCAGCGAAAAGCTCCAGGTCTTTGGGCTGGACTACCACCGCGCATCGTCTATTGTGCGTCATACGAACGATGCCGTGCCTGACTATCCGCACGACGTATCTTTTGTTCAGTGGGAGGTAAGATTTTCCGTCAAGATGCTAGCCGCCGCCATAGGGCGGGCTATTGCCAAAAGGAGGAGAGCCCGCGAAACAACGTGTCAACACACGCCTGCCAGGCGGTCTCGTCCGTCAGTCAGAACGCCCTGGCTGCGCTACCATCGGCGCAGCCGGGGCGTTCTGATGAGCAAACATCATCTTTGACTGGGCCGCGGCTCGCACCGCGCCCACGACGTAACGACTTACGCCCGCCGTAGTAGTATGGGACAGTAGTGGGGCGACCGGAGACTCCCCGGAGAGATGGTCCCTGCACTTCAACTCGTCTCTCTCTCTCTCTCTCTCATTCTCAGGGGAAACCTTCTGATTCGAAACCGCGTGACATTTTTTGGAAGCAACAACAACATGATCCACCTTTCTCACAGAGCAACGGCGATGTCAAGGAGTGCCTTCTCAAATTCGTCAACCGGCCAGCCAACCCGCCCGTGAAGTCCGAGTGAGCCATGTTCCGCGGAAGGGCCGTGCCGAGCAAGCAGCAAAGCAGGGCTCCTGCACTGTGGATGCAGGAAGGCCCGATCTGGCTAGGTACCTACCCCTACCTCAGACCGTGCGTCTGTCTTCGGCCTGGTTCCGAACGGGGACAATAGCCAGTGGAACCAGGCAGAGCAGACGGAAGTCAAACTGGAGTCGGACCAACGTCCGACTGACGATAGACGCAGTGGGGCCTGGCAAGTATAGTCGACTCAGACCGAGGCAGGAGGCCAGGGGACTCTGAAGTATGAGAGGAATGGGCTGGTCGCTGTGTGTCGCTCAGCAGCAGGCTCGCTGGCGGCTGTTTATCGCTCAAGCAGGCATAGCTCTGGGAACAGCAGCGTGTAGTCTCGCTCAGTGCCGCAACCCTCATCAACACTTCTTTCACGATGCTTACGGGTGTGGGCTTACGAGTGCAGTGTCACGGCTGTAGTCCTACCAGGTTCAGACTTGCGTCTGTGGGAAGCATGTGGGCAGGAGCAGCCGCCTTTTAGCCACAAGCAACACGTTTGCACCTCTTGACAAGAGGGACGGGCTCTGTGGGCAAGCATGTGGGCAGGAGCAGCCGCCTTTTAGCCACAAGCAACACGTTTGCACCTCTTGACAGGAGCAAAACTGGGGCCTGCGGACTGAGCTGCGAAAGCCAGGACCGTCAAACTGCTGCCTCCAGCGCGCAAACCAAACCGTGCCGCAAAAGCCGTCTGCAAAAATGCGGAACCCGCAGGCGAGAGGTGGTGACTCAAGACGCAGGCGAGAGGTGGTGACTCAAGACGCAGGCGAGAGGTGGTGACTCAAGACGCAGGCGAGAGGTGGTGACTCAAGACGCAGGCGAGAGGTGGTGACTCAAGACGCAGTCGTCCAAGAAAGCGGACGCAGCAGACCGTCGCGCGAAGCTACCGCAGCAACTCGCCTCTCCTGCCTGCCGGTTCGGATCTTCCCAAACCGAGGTATCGAGGCGTGGCGTACCTTGAGGCTGGATCCAGTGGACTACTGCGAAGCAGAGCACATGGCTGTGTCGACCGTACCGACGAAAGAGGGCAAAACTGCACGAAGAAACGAGCGAGGGGTCACCCGACTATGGCTCCGGCCTCGAGGCTACAACAACGCCCACTCGCAGGCCGCCCCGCAGCGGCGCAACACAAACGAGTTCCATCTGCTGTACCGCAGACACTTGCGTTGCACAGGGTGGTCGAAAGCCTGACAACACACTAATCCAACTAATTACCTGCTGGCGGCCAACGTGAATGCAGGACGAGTTCTGTCAGCAACTTTGTATCAGGCTTTCTGGCCTCCTTTCTAATCAGATCGAGCCGACTATGGTACGTCCGATACCACCGACGCCAATGCTTGCTCGAATTAGGCTGGCAGCGTACACTTCACGGTGGGTTGCGCGCAAGTAAGAACCTGCTAGGACACGTTCTCTGAGCCCGTCCCTCTTGTCATCCTGAACTTCTGACTGGGCCGAATTGCAATTGCCCAGCAACGGTGGCGAAGCCCTCCCCTTGTTGAGGGTATCATAAGGTCGCTCAATGGTCATCGGCAGTTGAGGATCGCTTCGAAATTCTGCCGGCCTGTCTGCCTGCGGCTTTGTGGCTGGCGCTGCGTACTGCTCGTTGCAAAGAGTAAAAAATGAACGAAGTACTCAAGCCGAAACCATTCAGGAAAGTGCCTATCAGTCACGTGCGCGTTGGGGTGCAACATGCAAGTTCCCGTCCACAGCTTTCACGGAAATGAGTTTTGTACCTGGATAACGTCACTTTCCAAATTGTTGTTCACAGTACCGGTTTAAAATGTAAAATCGCTATTCCTGCTGCGTTAGTGGAGAGTCATCTGCATGCAAATGAGTACCACACTAGTGCCAGCTTTTCGCTACGTGACTCAAGATTGCGGTCCACACTCTCGGTTCGAACATAGTTGTGGCAAAATAAGAAGAAGGAGAAGAAGTTCACTCGGGGGCGGGAACGGCTTGAGTCGAAAGCGGGTGTGACCCGCTTTTCTGTTATTCTGAAGCTGGACGCCATCGGGGCGTAGAAGCTAGAACCGTTGGTTTCAGGAAAAAAACGCAAAGGTGCTCGGAGTTTTGCCCTCTGGAGATACGACGGGCAACGTGTCGGGATGAAAAGTGGTCTGGACGTACCAACGCCCACCAAGACGATCACCCGGGGGCAAGAGAGGGCGGGAATTTGTTTTTTTGTATAAGCACCTGCTTTGTAGGAAATGCTTGAGGAGACTGCCAGTTGCGAAAGATCAAAGGTGGTACTCATCGGCATGCCGATGACACCCCACTATCGCAACAATATTCCAAGATCAGGTAAATGTGCTGTCGCCCACATGGAACACAGGTGAATCTGGGTTCAGTGGCGGGCGTAAGCGTTCAACAAAAAAAGACCCACTTTGTAGTTGTATTGTTTCCTCCCCTGTAACCTCCTTCGAAGTAAGCACAAGGCAGCCCCTCGAGTATTTTTGTTAATTGAGCCGGTCCATCCCCTCTTGATAGACCGTGATAGACCGAAGAATACAGCACCGGGCAATTCGATGCAGCTCTAGGGACTAGGGATGGACCTGACAGACCGTGGTGGCCGTGATTCACTGTGATAAACAGCGGCAGGCACTTCGATGCAGTTTCAAGAGATAGGGACGGACCGGCTCATCAATACTCACTACGGCCCACCTGCCGTTGGAGTGGCCCTGAATAGCTACGAGCAATGCTGAGAACTCGACGTGCCAACTGCTGTTGGCTTAAAGGACCGAAGATAGGACCAGTGCGACAGTGACTGCGTGTCGCTGGTATTGCCCAAAAATCGCAGTTCTTTTCAAGCACAGACACAGCGATAGCTCAAAGCATTTGCAAAATAACACGAAAAGCCTCAAGGCAAAAACCCGTTTTCACATTTCTTCCATGTCGCCTCACCGCAGTTTCCTTTTCTTTTTTACCGAGCATGAAATGTTGGAGGAAATGAGAAGCTCGTCGCCGCAAACCGTGGCGTTTTCACTTGCGTCCTGAATCCAGCTTTACGTAAAAAAACGATCAGGCACTGCGTTCAACGAAAACAACTCTCATCATTAGTTTTGTATCAGCCGCCGTTGTGCGAACGACGAGCTCATATTTCTCTCTTTCTCTCTCTGCTTTTTGACCATCAATCATCCACTCCGGAACACGTCTTCTGCTCTGTTTTTTTCTCTTTTTTTTTTCACGCGTCGATTCGTGCGTCAGCTTTTGTATGCAGAGAGGGGAGGGGGACCTCCATAGTTCGCATGCACGGTGGAGTCCTAGCCTCAGAAGCTGGGGCGAAAGCGGGTGTTCGTGTGGCATGACCATGCGAAAGCACACAATTTTGTGATCGGCCTGCATGGGCCGTGATTGGTCCGTCCTCTCCCTTCTCGTTCGGCTGTTAGAATGCATGCAATCACCGGAGAGGGGCTGACGCACCCCCAATCGAAGCTAAAGTCATACGATCATGTAGCAATTGCAGCTG
This sequence comes from Diplonema papillatum, assembly GCA_030068145.1. Taxonomy (NCBI): domain Eukaryota; phylum Euglenozoa; class Diplonemea; order Diplonemida; family Diplonemidae; genus Diplonema; species Diplonema papillatum. The sequence goes on from JAPJBO010000582.1 coordinate 144,918, forward strand.
CACCCCTGCCGTCCAGCTCCCACACACGGGGGGGGGGGGTCTTCCCGGGGATGACACCTCAAAGAACGTGGCTGGGCCTTGTCGTGGCTTGCTTCCCGAGCTTCAGCCAGCAAGAAAACAACTACTCCGTTTTTCGTTTTCGATCTCTTCTTGACCTGCAGCGGCGAGAGGACAGGACGCAGAACCTGAACCAGTGTTCAACAAAGGGCATCCGGAATGTGGGTGCAAGCGCGAATGAGCTGGTTTAGGCATTGCCTGTAAGGGGTCTCGCATTGTTGTGATGCATTATCTGGAACGATGCCGTGCTTGAGTAAATATCCGCGGGAGCTGCGATTCTCCGTCAAGGTGCCAGCCGCCGCCATAGGGCGGGCTACTGCCAAAAAGGAGGAGCCCGCGACACGACGTGTCAACACACGCCTGCCAGGCGATCTCGCCCGTCAGTCAGAACGCCCCCGGCTGCACCACCATCGAGGCAATCATCGTCTATGACACGGCCGCGGCTCGCACCACGCCTACGACGTAACGACTTACGCCCGCCGTAGTAGTGGGGCGACAAGATACTCCCCGGAGAGATCGTCCCTGCACTAGAACTCATCTCTCTCTCTCTCTCTCTCTCTCTCTCTCTCTCTCTCTCTCTCTCT